>BGPR01017684.1:0-32067 GCA_013235015.1 Araneus ventricosus | reverse complement strand
GATTGAGAGTCTATCGCAATTTTTAACGACCTAAGTAATAATTTTGTATACAATATTCTTTGAATTTGAATAAAAAGTAATGAAATTGTTAACACCCTGAATAGTCCAATAAAATGGTACATTTTGGTATACAAAAGGTCGGGTAGTTTTGATTATTGGTTATGTTGTTAGTGTCGGGCGCGTGTCGTAAAATCCAAGTTTTCGACCTCGTCGACGCCAAGGCGCGCCACTTGAACAAAACATCAAAATTTTGGATCTTTTCTAAATTTTTTCACAATATCTCCAGAACGGTTGGTTTTACTGAAAATATTATCCTTCACAAATTTAAAGTAGAGTAAATTTGTCACAGTTTGAGCCCAAAATCAGCTCTGTAACTGAAATAGTGACCGATACACAGGCTTCCAAAAAATTACGATTTTCTCAAAAATTTATGAAAATTGTTATTTTTCGTCAATTTTGTTGAATATGTCCTAAACTAATATAAGGTGTTTAGAGAAAACTTCATATGGATCAATTTTAAAGGTGAGTAAATTTGCTATAAATAATGCACTATAGGATGTTTCTACGACATATATTTCAAGATATTCAGTTGTTCAACGAACGGTTTAGAAATTTTTGACATCATAAAACAATTAAATAGTCTCAAAAAATATGTACTAAGTTTATGTAACAAAAGTTAAAATTTGGGCAGTAGTTGTTAGGCATAAACCATATAATATATGTTATTTAAAGTTTTTGCCTTTTTGACGAGCCAGGACGGAAATCTTCAAGCTCTGTCTGCTGCTCCTTATCCTATTCATTCAGCTGAAGATATAAATCTTCTATATCTTCGTATATAAAGCTATTTATTGACGATGGCGTGTCGTCTTCATCTTCAATGCTGTCCTCAAGTAGATTGATGTCTGACACGTTCTCGCAAGCTTCTCCCAGAGAACAAGTGCACAGGGAAGAACATATAAGACCTGCTTTCCGGCAACCACAAGCATTCTTGCACCCTTTCTTGCAGTTACAAGATATAATTTTCAAGAGGGATTCAGGAGCTGCATCCCTTTCCATTTTGCGTGGGGAGAGGCAGAATCGGTTAGGTACCCAGCCCCACTAAAGAGAATTTTTCTCATGTCCTGGCCTTTTCTGTTTCTGAAGGTAAGATCTTAAGGCCTGAAATCGTGCTGCATCCACGGTTGGGGGTAAACGTGCTAGAGTGGACCTTGCTTTAGTTGCTGATTGGGTAAATAGCCTGTAGTGCAAGTGATTGAGATCACATGCAGAGGTTCTGGGGTTACCTCCATATAAATGAATCAGAAAAGTTTCGCCTGCCTTAGCCACTTGGTCAATGGTAGCTTCAGAGTTGAAAAATACTTGTATTTTTTCTTCCAGGTGCCGGTTTTTTTCTAAAAGAGAGCAAAATTTTGTTTTCCCATGGCCAAATAGTACACTTGTAGTATCGCACCCACTGAAAGCGTGAATGAACAAAATAATTCTGCTGAATTTGTATTTAAATGACGTTGTGGAGTATAACACATCAGGCGTCCTTCCTTTCCCACATTTTCGGAAGTACAAGTTCTCTTTCATTGGATCATTGGAGCTAACCCCGTTAGAAGGGCTAAAAAGTCAATGTTTTCACCAACCACGAAAATATTGTCATACGGAGATTTAACAGAAACACCAGTTTCAACAATTAGTACGTCTTCATCCTCTACTGCCTGTTTAACTGTTACCTTTGCTTTTTGTAGAAACTTTTTCACGAGGTCAATGAAACGCACCTTGTTTCTTTCACTCGCTAAAAATTGTTCTTGAGAAATTTCTGGACATGTGGATTCATTGAAGATTATCTCGTGATGAATGTAAGTTTGCTCGTCGAATGCGTTCTGCACTTTTGGTGCTCTTTCCATTCACATTAGATGGATATCCATCAAACACTACGGCTACGTTCGATCCATAATGTGTTTGTAAGTATGTCAGATAACTCTTAGCAATGTCCCCGAAATTCATGTTCCGCTGCCAAACAACTTTGTGAAGTAAGTGGCCTCCATCCACCACTACAAAATTATTTTTACCTTGGACAGTATCAATTTTGGTTGGTGTGAACGCTGAGAACAGGGACGATTTAGTTCCCTTTCGCATTCCCTCTTCATTAAACAGTGACAAAGGGAAAGGTGATAGTTCAAATGTGAAAAACATTTTCAAGTCTTCATCTGACTGTTTGGCGACAGAAATTCTGTGGAAGAGGGATTAGTGGGTCCACAGTAATTTTTCTTTCCCAATTTTAGCACTGTTGTTAACAGAAGCAAGTGAAATGACTTTATCTTTACGCTTGAATTTAACGTTTCCGAAGTTCCCACCAACAATTCTGGAGATTCCCTCTCAACCAAGTTAGTGAGACAAGTGGCAGTTAACATCCGCCGTTCCTACTACACCACTGCCTATTGACATCAGCACATCATTTATGGGGAATGGTATGTGTTGAGTAAACCACCTTATATTAGTTTAGGACATATTTAACAAAAATTGGCGAAAAATAACAATTTTCATAAATTTTTGAGAAAATCGTGATTTTTTGGAAGCCTGTGTCTCGGTCACTATTTAAGTTACAGAGCTGATTTTGGGCTCAAACTGTGACAAATTTACTCTACTTTAAATTTGTGAAGGATAATATTTTCTGTAAAACCAACCGTTCTGGAGATATTGTGAAAAAATTTAGAAAAGATCCAAAATTTTGATGTTTTGTTCAAGTGGGGTGCAGTGGCGCGCCTTGGCGCGACGAGGTCGAAAACTTCGATTTTACGACACGCGCCCAACACTAACAACATATCCAAAAATCAAAACTACCCGACCTTTTGCACAGCAAACCCCTATTTTAGGACGGATTTACTGGACTAAAATAATAATAGTCGAAGAGAAATTACGATGCTACATTTTTCTAAAATGAATTATTGCATTATATGAGTGTGTGACGGATTGGAACTAGCTCAGTTTTCATTTGAAAGTCATATCAACAGGGAAAACTAAAATTACCTTAGCTCATAATTGAATAATTGCTTAATTACATATTGGAATATAGTAAATTTTCTAATAAATATTATTGCAATAGCCAAAAAATCGCTCTGAGGTGTGGAGACCCACGTAACTACAAACAGAAGCCCTTTTCACAACAATGGAACCAGAATCAATTACCCTCAAGCATACACATCCCAGAAAAACGCAAGTCCCGTTTCAGTGTTGACCCCTTGCGGTTAAACGGGGTTTCTGTATTTTAAATTGCCGAAAGAAAATCTAGTAGGGACCAAACCACCAAGTGAAAAAATCGCCAAACCTGAAAATTTCACTTCTTCACTGATTCGACTGAATCAGATGCAGCGCCTCCTAGCGAACAAAAAGAGTATTTTAATGATTTCAATGTATTTATTCGGTTTATAATTATAATGAAGTATCAATGCAAACAAAATACTGCAATATATTGCGGAGATAGGTACTTTATAGATCGCCACAAAGTTTCAAAGTAGTTAAATGTTTTTTTTCCAAAAGAAATATACATTCGTAATTATTAATTACATCCCTCTTTGCGTATTTATTCTGACCTACGTGTAATTTTTATACAGAAACGGCTTTCACCTAACTCTAGAAGAATATTTCTGTAACAAGCATTTGAAATTTTGTAATCATCAGCAAATTTTTTCTACCCCAAAATATGGGTTTGGTGGAGCCTTTCGATTCATCTTTTCGCGAAGACAGCCTTAAATGCGATTTATATTTACATAACTTGTGTTTACTATGGAGCCAATAAATACGGATTATGTAAGTTAAAGTTGCATGGATTTTTGTGAAAGAAAAAGATATAAACATTTAATACGATGCACGATGTAAATATCTCCTACATACGCGCAGTTGCTAGAAGTTAATATCATCGCAACGCCCGTGTGTATAAATGCAGTAACTAAACAATGAAAAATATTGTTGTAAAATATGTTCACACTATTTTTGCAAAGTTATTAAAATAAGAAAAAATATTGCACAGCAATAAAACTGGCATCAATGAAAGAAATAAAGGGGTTTTTTTTTTCAATAATATTTTCCGAAGTTAATGAGGAAAAACGGCAACATTTAGATTAATTTTTAATTAAAAATCTAACTGAAATTTTGAAAAACCTTTTCTTAGTGATTACCTACTGCCGAAGAAATAACTACGTGTCGAATCTCGTAGCTCTAGATCAAACGCTCTTTCCTTTACAGATCTATGCCACTTTATAATATTATGATTTTAATAAATTCATGCAATAAATTAAAACATGGGAACAAAATGTACCGTCTCCTGCGACAATAATCACTATGAAAATAAAGTTTCATCTCGCACGACCTGAATATTAACGGAGACTAAAATCTCACAGAGATGTACTCAACACTCGGATGTCGGCAAAATTTAAGAAATCGTTACTCAGCAACTTTAAATTCCATTTATTAGATAGGGGTTGTTCTAAAATTTACAATGATTAAAAATTATAGTTCCACAATGAGAATGCATGCAAAATATTTGATAAAATATGTAGAAAACGCCCGAATTCGCCACTTAATATTAAATAAAGAAGAAGCTAACTAGAATTTTTAAATAGCTCCCACTTGTGTTAATCCCTCACTGTGGCAGATCTGGTCCCGATAACAGCCTAAAGCCGGTCATTCACGAGCCCTCCACTCCACGGAAATGGGGCGGTGAAACTCCAAACCATTCAATATTTTTGCCCATACTTTCAGGAAGGTCATTCACGAGCGCTCCACTCCATGCAAATGGCGTGTTGGTACTGCACACCATTCCATATTTTATTTATTTATTTAATAGTTTCGATGTTTAACGAGTTTGGGAACATTAAATTGTTTGGGTCATTTTGGTAATAGCGAGACATTTAATATAATTTTATTAATACAGACAAAAGCAGACATTTAATTGTAATTTTGTGGATACTGGTAAATACAGAGAAGTAAATAAATAATTCTCATTCCATAAGAAAATGGCTAAACCATTAAAGACTGCAATGAAAATCAGATTTTAGATTTTTTTTTTTTTTAATCTCTTTTTGGACGCGAAGTCTAGTGTTCTCAAAATTGCTAGTTAGTTGACCGAATGGAACGTGGTTTTGTTTTAATTCGACCGTTTGGTATTTCGTCTGTTCGATTGTAAATTTGTTTGTTTCGCACTTTGACCAATCGCGTTGTTCAATTTTCGTCGAATTTACCATGAATTTTCCTTGAATTCATTAAAAGCGACATAAGTGTAAATATTTTTATTTTTTAATTCCGTTTCATGTTGGTGACCGGTTTCATGTTTCTACAACGATATGTGTACGGTAGAACGCTTCTAGTCGAAGGGTTTGTGCTATGATGTTTACTATACGGTATAAAATAAAGTTGCGTATAATTAAATAAGCTTAGAGTTGGAAAAAACAGGATGGCGCATAATGTGCGCCAACCTGATCCGAGTATTCAAAAATTCACCTGTCCGCAAAGAGTTAAACATGGTATCCAGGAAAAATATTGGGAGGAAATTATCAGAACTTCGGAGTATCTAAAAACGCATTCGTAAAATAATTATAGAGACTAAAAATTAAAAGAACTGTTATATCCATACTTCAAAACATTAACAGCAAGATGGAGAAATCCAGTCATCAGTAAACACCACTGATGGGAGATTTTGACGGAGAGCACAGACTCAATGGTCCAAAGTCATCGAGGCCTGAAAAGAATTCAGTTCGCCCTGATTAAAAGATTATTTATGCCTGTATCTTTTTTTTTTGTAACTATAAAGGAATTTTTATTATGCTGGAAGGAAATACTTTTGAAAGCAGTGGCGGCTTGTCCATAATTGCTGAAGAGCTGCAATCCCCCCTTAAAATTTTTTTAAAAGCTTATATTTTCGTTTTCATTCTTATTTGATTACTTTTCCGCTTTAAGACTTTAATAATCAACGAAAATAGCAGGAAAAATAATAAAAAACATCAAAGGAAGACAGAAAATCAATCAACAAGTAAGGGAGACTCAGGCTTGAGCTGCAGCGGCTTGCGCCCCTCCGAAGGAACGGAATTCTCATTCTGAGAGTTAAAATCAGAAGAAAAAAGCAACCCTTTCTCCGTTAAATTTTGAGACACTCTGAGCTGTAGTAACCGCAGACTGCGCTTGGCGCACGACTTCCGCTTTTGCCGTCCTCATTTGGCTTTTTATCGCTTTCGCTTAGTAGTCCAGTCGTTAGATAGTTTTTTAAATCACATCTGAAAGAGTTGTAATTTTGATCTCTTATGTTTTTGGGGTGCTGATAACGAACCTGAGGCTTGCAACCAAAACTTTTTGTTGGAATTTTAGTTATAGCCAGAAAACATGAAAAAAAAAGGTTTTTTTCCTGTTTTTTGCTTATAACTCAAAAACTATCAATTGTTTGTATATCGTCATTATATATCAAAATAATCAACACAGAATTTCCTAGAAGTTGGGTCTACGCAACTTTTGCAGCTCTGCTTGTTTCTAAGCTGACGAGCCGCCACTGGTTGAAAGAAAAAAGTACTGCATCAGCATGAATTTGTACAATTAAATCTCAATATAAGCGAATTTAAAAACACGAGGAAAAAATCCTAAGATGACTTTCCTTCAGCAATTACCATAAAATATCGGGAAAAAATCGAGGTCAAATAACACATTTTCCTTTATTTTAACGCATGTAAATGCGAAAAAGTGACGGAATGGCGTGTTCCGACACTTTTTTGATGGAATGTAAAGGACTACGCTGCTGATTACATCAAAGGGATGCAATATCGAAGTCGAATTTTTTTACTATTATTATACTTCCTCTTTCTATTCTTTGTATACGTGAATTTAAAAATAAGCAGAATTTTCATCCCTTAGCTTTAAACAATGGAAGTGAAACAGGTAATTTAATATTTGTATTAAACATGAAAACGGTTTGAATTTCATTGCATCAATGCAACATGCTCTTGTAAACTATTCAGAAGATTATTTTTTAAAAATTGTCAAAATTGAGTAAAAAATTGGGCAATTATTAAATTTGTATCATAGGAAAGATAATGTTTTGAATTTTTGGATGATGTAAAAATCACTTTTATACCATAATATTTCAGGAAGTTATGAACGAATAGTATCAAAATTTTGCTTAATTTTTAAATAATTAAAACTCTTTTAAAAATCACTCCGAAGTACACATTTCCACCTTCCAAAGTTTATCTATGTCAAATTGGGTAGAAATAGGTCCAACAGTCTACCCTACAGCGCAACAACACACACAATCTCCTTTATTATTAGTAGAGATAAATATTTAAGACATAATTCAGGAGACAGACATTTCTGATATCAATGAATCACCCCTATTACGAAACGAATAATTATTCATTCACTCAAAATCATTTAAAAAAATTGATTGATTTCCAATAAGGATAGTTTTCTCTCTGAATATTATCTACACGTATGAATAGTAGAAAGAGATATACTACATGAAATAGATATTATGATAAAATAAATAGATATATGATAAATTGTTGAGCTATATGAAATAAAAAATAAAATTTTCAAAAAGTACCGAGTTCAAGAATTTTATTCAAATTTTAGAAGTAACTACAGATATTCGGATTTAGTTTATGATATGTTCGATATGCTTGCCATCGATGACTATGACGTGGCGCAGACGAAGAGCAAAATTCTGCAAAAATTGCTGAAATGTCGAGACATCGACACTACCAGTTCTCTCGAACTTGTCAATCACATTTTTGATTGTTATATCACTTGGACCGGTTGTCTTCAGCTTGTACTTGGTCACAAATTTCCTTTGAGCCGCAATTGTGCTGTTATTGCTCGAATAGTAGGCCTTGACGATCGATATACGCTCAAGAACGCTGTATTTCGACATTTTCAACGAAAAATGAACAACAACAATAAGAGTGAGTATGCTCAAAAAAAATCCCAACATGCCTGGCATTCAACCGCCAAGTTTTAACTGAATCTCGCCAAAGGTTCAAAAGTTATCAAGGTTTTTTTCTTTTTTTCATATAGCTCAATAATTGTCACCCTGTACAAAGATCCACGTAAACAACGGGAAATATAAATTGAAGAATTAACTGAATTTTGGTTGCAATGCTTTTCGGTAAAAGTTCTGTGAAATATTTACGAACACAATGCTGATATTGCTTTAGAGTTCATTAATCAACAAGAAATGGCTGGGTTAATACGATTTGATTATTGCCACAGCTACATTTAAGTAAAACTTTGTTTATCGGTTTAAAGAAGTTAGTGCAACATAATTTACATTTCAGTATGGTTTCCTTATTATTAGCATATAATAAAAATTTATAGTCGAATTGCTTCGTTTTTTTCTAGGTGAAGAGACGAATTGAAACAAATAAGAAATTTGATACATCAGATAGAAAACTGAAGTTTTCTTCAATTTTAACTATATTTTTAATTAAATAATTCTAAAGAATAGTGTTAGGAACACTTTTCTTTAGAAAAGTGTACTTTCTAAAACATAGAAAAGGATACTTTCTAGTAATTAATCTTTTTGTTTTATCTTAGACGACTTTTCAACCACATCACAATACTTGTTATAATTCGTTTACCGAGAGAATTTTAAGAAAAACTGAAAACATATCATGTGAAACATGAGAAAGAAACTTCTTTCAGACTATGAGATGACACATTTATGTAAGAAATATGTCTGATAATAATTATGTAAGATATATATTCTTCTGTTACCGTCACTTCATAAGTTTGAAACGTTTTCAAATTTTTGGAAAAAAATTAAAACTCTCGCTTCATAAAATAAACTTTTATGTGGAATAAATTGCCTTCTGTGTTTGTTTCAAGAATCGGTAATTCAGAATGCAATATCTGTTGGCTTTCGTCCTGAGCTATCAAAGCAAGAGTACTTTTTAATTTTCTGTTTTAAAATACCGTTCCAAACATTCTGAATTCTGTTTTACTCGTCGAATGAATTTTTAATGTTTGTGTTCAAACGACTTCTTCCATTGACGGCTATTTGGCCAGGAGAATTTTATGAAAAGTCCATTAACCTAATTTTTTTCAATCCTTCCTATCCGGAATGGGTTGTTAAAGAGAGATTGAGGAGCCTCATTTTTACCTCTTTTTAGAACGGGTTGATTTATGGAATGGTCCGGAAAGGGCAAAAGAGAAAAAGAATTCTGTCTTCGTTTTCTCTCTTTCCCGCCAAGGGAGGATATTAATAATTTTGGCCCTTCCATATTCATCTTGGTCTATTCTTCTGTCCGAACATTTTTCAAACTGAAATACTTCTCAGAAGGTTTATTTCCTTCATATTTATACTCAAAAGGAAAAATGAAATTTTATATATCGTATAACTCCATTGATAGCAGTTTTCATTCTTCTAGAAACCTCGCAAGCTCTGTGGAACGAGGAAATACAAGAATATATATATATATATCCTTGCAAATGTGAATGAAAAAGAAAATACGAAAAATTTAAATATGCGTGGTATCGAATACAGTGTCAATGAATTTGACATTTTTGAATTCTTATTTCATGTAAAATATAGCTTGCCTTCTTTAAAACTATAGATCTTGATTTTATAAATTACTAGCAGTACGCGCACGGCGTTGCCCGTGGAATCAGGACATCAATAAAATGAAAAAAAAAAACTCCCACAATGACATGAAAATTTCCAGAAACAAAACGAAAGATACACATTATTGATTTTCCCGCTTATTTTTCTTCATGATAATGACATTTCAACTGTAGAGAAACAATACAGAGTACGTTAATCCAAAACAAATTTTAAAAATTACAACGTGAAAATTATTATTATTTGATTTAAAGGGGTTTTTTTGGGGATTTTCAGCTACAAAGGCTATTATCCCATATTCATTACAAAGTGCTTTTCAATCTGTAATCAAAAAGGAAGCGAAAATAGCCATCAAAAGATAGGCTAAATTATTGCCGATCTCATTCGGTGAAGAGAAGAAAAAGGCGCCCTCCTAGAAAGGCCTCCATATTCTTTTTCAATGATTATTATACAGCAATAAAATATGTGAGACATAAACACGTTAACCCTTTATCTACTGGCGGTACTTTAAAGTACTGCTTTAATCACGTTCATACCTTCGCAATATGACCGTTTTTCCTGACAGTATTCACAAGAACACGGAGAATGGAGTTTCAATAACAAGCAGTAAATGGCAGCTGAAGGCAGAAAGTAAAATTTTTCAATTATTAATTAAATTAATTAAGTAATTTTAATTAATTAAAAAAGTGTTTTCCTCATTCCCAGGGTTATTCTACATACAAAAATTATCTAATGATTAAAAAACAAAATTAAAAAGTTGCAAGTAAGTAAATTCAGTAAATAAAGGGTTAAGGCACTGCCGAAAATAAAAATTCATTCATTCAGTTGAAGGTTATGCCGTATCCTGCGCTCTGCACCGTCAACCAATGAAATTGCAACAATCCATGTTGGGAAGGCTCCGGAAAAACTTCCGCGGGAGAATAATCGCTAAAGAAAACTATCTTTAAACTGACCAGGAAAAAATTAATTTTAAAAAAACGGGAAAAGATATTTTAACCGTTCTTGTTTTAGATCCGACAGAACCGTTCCAGTTATAAGCTGAAAAAAATTGAAAATAAATGTGTTAATAGAACGTCGGATGCAACAAATTTTTTAAAAAATAAAATTTCGATTGCGAAACTGACTATTTTTTAAAAATTTCTCAAAATTCAGTAAATTATGTTAGAAATTCAAAACTAACTTCATTAGAACGGAAATCGCGTGCTCTTTCCGATGGTGTATCTATTTTTCTCGTACAGTTATCCAAAACCATGCTATTGAGAAATTTGTGCAAAAAATCACCCAAAACAACACAAAACATTAAATAAAAAATTTTCTAGATTAAATTTTAAAATTTCGGCTTAGTGGTGCATTGAGTCACCATTACGACTACCTGTGTGCCAAATTTCATGGCTGTAAGTGCGATAGATTCATCTGGACATCTCACGCAGGCACACACACACGCACACACACAAACATTGCCTTTTATAAGTATAAACTATTATCAAACTACGAGGGAAATTTTATGAACCATAAATCTGAAAAATATAAGTTAAACAACGGAGTTGACCTCTTCCCCAGGAGAATTTTTTGAAAAATCTATTTGCCTAATTTTTTTTATATCTAATCTTTACAAATTGAGCCTGTGCTTCGAAATAAGCATTTATTACCTTCATAAAATGAATGACTTTCATTTTTATATTATTTTGCATTTAAAAATTGAATAAATGGCTTATACAAGCTTGAAATTCTCAGAAACAATCATAAAAGTAAATGCTTTTACTTAAAAGCCCTGCACTCGTGTTGATTATTTTTGCTGATTTTGCATTGAATCGAAATAAAATGAGATTTCCTTTTCCTTTCAAAAGTTTCATCTCATGATTTGAAAAAATTTATATTCAAAAACTTGCCACGAAGTGTCGTTAAAGAAAGCAACGCAGAAATGATATGCGTTTTGAAAGCGATCGAATGAATAATGCAAAAATATGTGTCAGAAATAGTTTGCAGATGCGTCTAGACGTTACCATAGCTGATAGCATTTCACAAAGACCCTGGTCTTTGCGAAATAAGTACTTTACCGATATTTTCCTTTTGAAATCCGTCTTTTGTGTGAGGAATTAAGTAGAAGTTCTGTAATATTGCATCGTCTTTTGTATAGTAAATGAAAAATTTTATTATACAAAATTCCTTTGCATATGAAAGTAAGCATTCTCAGATGAAAATGAGAATTTTCGGTGCGCATGTGACATAAAAGTTATATAGTTCCAAAGAAATAAATTTGATTAATTTTTTTAACAATTTCACAGATTCTCCACATTGACAATAAAACGAATTATATTGACTTAACACCAAGACTAGAGCAATTTAAGTATTTCGGAAGAGCTAAAATGTTTTTATTGTCATATTTTAGAAGGTGAATGCATCATTGCAATAATTTTGCACTGAAATAATAACATTGGACATACAGATTTTATTCAACTTTTAGAATTCAAGCAACGTATCTTTAAACCATCTGACTAGTTTTGTATTTAGTTTCATCGTATAGTGAAGAAGGCGAAGTAAGCAGTTGAGACCACTTTTTTTGACCAAGCAGGTCAAAAACCTGATGCAGATCTGCAATTTTGATTTCGAGATTACATACCTAATTTCATTCATCTGAATTATTGCATTTCTGAGATATCCTTCACAAACATACGAATAAATAGACCGACAGACAGTCTAACTTCTTTATTCAAAATTTAATACAGATCTAAAATTTGGATTCAAAGGCCATATAACAAATTTCGTTTGTCTAGGTGTGTCCTCTTTAGAATCACCGTGTTTACCTACAATAGATATAATTCTGAAAAATGTATTTTCAGACTCATGATGTTTTTAAAAGTGGAGATTTGTCATTATCTCCAGAAAGAATCTGTTTGCGATGACATTGCTTTCGCTTTGTATGCTTCGCAAACGAAAAAATAAATATGCAACACACTTTTCTTTCTACTCTTAAATTGATTAGCTTAGCTTAGCTGAAAAAACTTATTCCTGTGTTCCTCTAATCCATTAAACTGCTCTAATACGTACTGCTGCTGAGTCCTGAAAAAATGATGGTTTGTAGGAATCTTGTTTATCAATCTAATTTACATAGAAATGAAAATTCTAACTTCCAGAAATTAATGCATTATCTACTTGTAGAGATTGATTACTAACCCTTTTAGTCTCATATTATTATATGTTAGCAAACAAAATTAAGAATTAAAAAAACAAGTTAAAAATACTACATGTTTCAACTTGTTCACTTCTTTCAGATTAATAAATTAATTGCATCCAAACTAATTAATTAAAATTATTCAATCATTGTTCATTTGCGTTCAGATCATGTTGAATTTAGTTCCCATTAAACCCTTTCCAGGCTAAATTAAAAGGAAAAATGCATATAAAAACAGATTATGCCGGGGATTCTAAATGGCATCACAGACCCGGAAAGGATTTAAAGTTGCTTAACCTGAAATAAATAGATTTGAAAACAGCGTGAAAGAAAAACATTTCATATTGCGGTTAAACAATTCATTTTTGAAAATAAGAACATAAGAATCTTATAGATTAGTTAAAATAGGAAATGGTTTAATATTCTAATTCATAATATTAAAAAAAAATTCCAAATGTGCATTTGCGAATGGTTCATTCATTAAAGTCACCATACGTATTAGTTGTGTTTTCTCCATCGTGTGCATAGATATAATTTTAATCTCCAATTTATTTAGCTTAAGAACTTAATTTAATCTTTAAAATAAGCACTAGTCTGTTCAAATCGCACTTTCGTATTCGCAAGACTATGCGAACCTCTACGAAAACACAGCAGCAGCGACTAGGTAGCAAAAGTAGGGTGGCAAAAAATTTAGATGCAAAATTAGCTAGCTGTCTGGGACAGTATTGATTTTTTGTAATTCCTAGTTTTAAGCAACTAAAATGAAATGAAAATTAAATCCCCCTCCCAGACCCCGAGTCACCGCCACTACGAAAACTTCATCGCAAAAGTTCTTTGATTGTAACAAGCATTACTGCTTGACAGAAATGACTGAGTTTAGCGATCTCCACAATTTGTATAATAAGTCGCAAATTTTCAAAGAATGTCTTGTGATTCATAATGCGATACTGCTTGGGATTATAGCATATATATCGCCAGAGTGGTAAAGGGTCAAGAAATTTAAAGTTTTTTCCAGCAAACTCTATAGGCCGTTTTAAAATTCTTTCTTTCGTTCTTGACCAACGAAGCAAAGAAGGCAGAAAAGGATATTAATAATCGCAATTCGTCCATATTCATTTTGGTCTATTCTATTATTCGAAAATTTTTTGAACTGAAATACGTCTCGAAAGGTCTGTTTCCCTCGATAGGTGGGTTTTCGATGGGAGAATTTTCTAATACCGTATAAAGCAATCGATAGAAATTATAAGGCTTACTGAAATCCTTCCTAATATGTGCCTATATAAATGTAGGTAATTATTATTACAATTAATTAAGCATTCATTTTCATGAAATATTTATTGGACCGAAATTAAATAAAACAAGACACTTGGCATTCGCATCTGAAGGGCGAAAATATGGCTTCACTCACTTACACTGGTTTCCTTAGTGGGCATATCAGAAGTTTTACTTTCTCTGGTAATTCTAAGTGTTTTGAGATCTGCCCAAAATATACTACAGAACAGGCCACACCTGATCATATTCTTGCTTGCCTAGGACTTACCAAACAGGATCTTGTTTCTAATCCTCTGTTGACTTTGGATTTCTTTAGGGTGCACAGGCTCATGAACCTGAGTTCTGCTGATGTTCGGGGAACATCAACAACAATACAATATGGCTTCTCTTATTCTTAAATTAGTATTAGTTTTATCAACATCTCCATTTGAAGCAACACGAGGGTTATTTTGGGACGGATCTCGTAATTCTGAACAATGCTGAGGAGAAAAGGATGACACCTGAAACAACAACCTCAAACTTCCATACCGCAGCGGCGGGAGGTTCTTTTATCTCTCAACAGATATAGCTTACACCGGACCCATACACACGGCGTACAGTGGAATGAGTATTTGTGTTCTCAATAATTGTAATAGAATGTATTTTACAACAGTTCACTAACTGGTGCGTCGATTGGCATCTATTTAAAGAGCATGAGCTATATCTAGTGGCTTTTAGCCTCAGTTGAAAAAATAGGTTTCTTCGTTGAGTGAATATGTTTTTTCATTACATTCAGCTTTACTATAATGTATATTTTTTGTGGCTTTATGATTTGATAGGTTGAAGTTGAATCAGCTTTACGAGTTAAAGAAAGACAAGAGCTTTTTCTAAAAATTATGTATCTGAAAAGTTATATTTTTAACATAATAAAAAGAATGCAAAACTTAGAAAAGGTTAAATTTCATGCCTTTTTAGCTCTTATTTAGATAATGTGAAACCCTTTTTAAAATGTATCAAAGTTTGTTGGACCTTTTCCGAATAATAATCGCGATGGTTTCAGTATTGAAGGCCAATTTGAAAGACAAAATATTCTACATATAGTCGCCACTTTATATATAATCTTATTTATAAAATACCTTTTTTTATTTTCATGTTTATATTATGAAATGTTTCGACCGTAAAGTGAGTTTACTAATTCGTCGGGCCCATCTCCGATAGTGGCAGGTCGCTCGTGATGGAGGCTATTATGCGTTTGTCCATAGTGCAGGTGCTAATTGTCGCGACGGCCGTTCATTCAGTGTACTCCCCATGCTTAGGCTGGTCGGGGTTTTGGTTTATATTTACCTTAATAATAAATTACTAGACCAATCCACAAACACTTTGACAAATCATCCACAAACATCCAAAATTATAAACTGAGAAATTCGGAACAGTACAGAACTGACTGAAGGTGAAGTACGGAAGACTAAACACACTGCTCTACTGGGAATGGGAGACGGAAAAGTCTACAGTGTTGCAACAGGACAATATCAACAATGAGGTGGCATATCTGTGGATTCTCATCTAATGACTTTTATAAATTAGATAAGAGATTTCCAGAAAACCTAGATATTGTTTAGCAACGGATTCGAAAACCCTCCGAGCTTTTGCGCATGCGCCGGGTGGAGTTATTTTCATCAAAATAGGGGGAATGTGAAGAATGGAAGGGTGATGTTTACATTTTACTGAGCGTGATCTAACAAAGAACTCCGGAAACGTGCTCATATGACTCATTGCCTGCACCCCTTTCTGGTGTGAAATCGTCCAAAAGTGGTAGTCTCGGAATCCGTTGCTGAACAATACTTTGAAGTTCTTTCTGTCAAATTTGCGTACCCGCATATGATTCTTTGAGTCTTCATCTTTTTAATTTATTTTTGTATTAAATTTATTGATATCAAAGCATCTTTTCAGTCACTTACTTTTGTGTATCTTTTTTTATTTACCATTTTTCTCGGCAATTTTAAACGCTGGATCTTTCCCTCCGTGTTTGCTAAGTATCCCCTTATAATTTATTTTTGCATTAAAATTATTTGTATTAATGCATCTTTTCAGTTACTTTTATATAGCTGTCAGTTTTTTCTTAACAGTTTTTAGAGTTGGATCTTACCATTCGCTTTTGCTAACTATTCCCGATTATAGTTTTTTTTTTTGGTATTAAGATTATTTGTATTAATGCATCTTTTCAGTTACTTATATGTATATGACCATTTTCAATGATGATAATGATAAATTTCATTTCCGCTTTAACAGAATACGATTTCTATCTTTATTTTTATTTCAAAATTTGTTTATTTTTAAATTTTGGCTTTTATTTCACTTATTCGCGACTCCTTACTATTATGTTCAAAAAATTCCTCCAATCAAACACTGTAATTTTTTATTCAAAATTAAACAAATCATGTTCTGGTATTTAACGTGATATCATCAAACAAGCAGATACATCTCGTATTCGTTGTGGTTATATTTTGAGAAACATGCGTTTCTTAAAGTTAAAAGTGAAATTCTTTTTTAAACTTTTCAAAACTGCATCAACTCATTTGAAAAGATTTACATTCGAAGAGTTACCGCGAAGCATCATTAAAGAAAGCATTCCAAAATTAATTTGCGATTTAAAAACGATCGAATAAAGAATGTAAGAATGGTTGGCTGAAATAGTTTGAAGCAGTTACCATAACTAATACTATTTAACAGAGAGCAGGAGAAAGATTCCATTCATAACTTCCTGAGTGCCCTCATTTGTGTAATGGATTGAGAACTTATATATTGATTTTCTTTCTGTTACATAAATATAAATAGGAATAAATTCCGAGTTTCTCATTTTTAATTAAAGTAGAAAAGCAAAGCCTAAAAGAACGTGAATAGCAGTGACTAAAAAGAGCATTACAATTTTAAGTACTTGCTAAAATGAAACAAATGATTTTTTCCTAACAGCCAAAATTATCATCAAGATATCCAAAATGGTGACAAATTTATCGAGACTTTGATGGAGGTAAAAAAATAAGCAAAACAGTTGACAGAATTATCATTTGTAAGAAGAAATCTTCAAAATCCTCATCAAGATCACAAGAATTTTTGTGAAGATTTCGAAACATCTTTTTAGATCTCAAAACTCAATTTTTTAACTCCGAATTCAATTATTCCGAATATAATTACAGTAAAGCACATTTATACGTTTCTCATTTATACATCTTTTGCATTTGTTATCTCAAATTTTCTGCCTCAATCATAATTTCTCCACTAGAAAATCAACTGTCATGGTATGACGAATGCAAATTGCCTCTTCATTCCAGAGATTTCCCGTCAAATTTGACGTAGTATAAATAGATATGTATGCGAGAAAAATGTTTAATATTGATTGAAAACAAATAAAATAAACATATGTATTATGACAGGAAATATTTTTTGTTTACATATTATTAATATATTTATTTATTCAAAAAACCTCTTGGTAAACAGCATTCCGTGTGAAGTATTTTTCGTTCTTTAACAATTTTCCTTGTACTTCAGATGTCTTTGTGTAAATTTTAACGTTGCCAAAAAATATTATCAAATTATATCATCACGATTGCACTAAATGATAAGATGCATCGTGGCGTCCAAACAATATCATGATATACCACTGACGTAATTTACTACTTTCTATCAAAAAATGGAAATTAATTTGAAATATATGACTAATATAATTTAAAATTTCTCGGGAAGTATTGATCAGAGCGAGATAAATTTTATATCAATGGATAGCAAATTTTATTTCACTATTTTAGAGCTATTAAATTTGAACGACAATTACACTTTTAAATTTAAAGTTACTGAAATTTGGGTTCTCTAACAATGAAATAATGCTGTTTAACGTCTCGTAGTGCTATGGAGCGAGTTTTATTGTTGGTGACGTCAGAGCGTTACCGAGAGATCTGGGCTATTATATTAGTAATTCTTATTATGGGGGAAAGTTTTTCCAGAAAGCAGGGGGAATAACAACTTTTTCCTCCATGCCATTTCCAAATAAAGGTCTACCTGCATGCATATAAATGTATAAAACGAGAAATGTATAATTAGTATTCAAGATATGCAGTAAAGATATGATTTTTCTCATTTTTATGGTAAATGTTTAACTTTAAAATTTACTTATTGTTTCCATACTATGTAGTAATATACTAGAAAAGTTGTAATAACCGAAGTTGTTTATTAAAATTTCGATTATGGGTATCTGATACGTCTGCAATTTAGGTCAGTCCCTTGAAAGACTTTTAAACGGTGCTTTGCTGTTTATGTATATCCTATGAAGGAGACAAAAGTGTTAGTATTTTGTTTAAGCAAATTAAGATTCCTCATGCCCTTAATTTCATTATTAATAAATCAACCAATAAATATTCTCAAGTAACAAGTTTTATAAACAGTCCAGTTAATGTTCCTGAATATAAATATTTTAAATTCGAATAAAATTTAATCTAAAGTCTCATATAAAGCTAAAGTCTCATACAAAACTAAAGTTTCATATAAAGCTAAAGTCTCATATAAAGCTGAAGTCTCATATAAAGCTAAAGTCTCATATAAAGCTAAAGTCTCATATAAAGCTAAATTCTCATATAAAGCTAAAGTCTCATATAAAGGTCAGTCTTAAAATAGATTAACAAATCGGTTTTTTTAATAAAAAGAAATATTAAAATGATGCATAGTTCTGAGAAGATTATGTATAAATCTAATGCAAGATGAAAAGCAGCGAAATGTACCGTTCGATGTGAGAAATAATTTAATTAAAAACAGTTTTTAAAAACCCAATTCTATTAGTATGCTAAAAAATTGATGCTTGTTTTTTATATTAACTATTTTCAACTTTATAATATTCCGATCTTTTGTTTCTTAAATTTACTACCAAGAGGCCCCACTTTTACGAAATCAAAATTTAATTTAATTGTTCGGATGGAGGAGATATTCGACAAATCTAAAGCAAAGATGGAGACAGACAGTGTGACTGGGGTCTGATCAGAGCTCAACAGACACAGAACTACAGCACATCAAAATTTAATAAAACTTCTTGATTAATGGCCTATTTATAGGTCAAAATTACAAATGATTTGTACATTCAAGAATAAAGATTAACAAGTCCCGGATTTGTATCGCGAGAGTCAATAATGAACGTAACTTGACTTAGTCGAAGTTAACAAGGTGAGTTTACTCGTGATGCAACTGATAATCAGTTTAGGAACTATGAGAGTTCAGCAAATTGTAACAACTCAGGGCGAGTTATGTAGACACCGAGGATGAAATTGAGGTTTATCGAACGCTCAATCAATTACAGTAATCCACCACCGGGATTATTATAGCCAGGCTCTAGCGAAAGGGTTACTCAAGATGAGTAAGAAATACCGGGGTAGGTATTTGACAATGAGGTTATGCAAACGTTCGCTAAAATTCCAGCGATCCACCAAAGGGATGCTGCTATTCAAATCGACAGCTCACCAAATTTGCTAGTCTAGCCAAGGATTTGGCTACAGTCACGGGGGCAATAAAACGCCCGTTTCATCAAAGTTCAGATTCCGCAAACCAACACCTCGGAGTAGCACCCCGTATGATTTCTTCTCAGATATCGTCTTCCTCTCTTCTCCGATCGTCTTCCCTTCTTCAACACCTACCCCTCAGAGCCTAGGGGAGTGGCCGAAGGATTAATTCTTAGTGATTTGTCAACCAGCTGAACAAACCATCTAACCGCAGTCGTGCGCCTTCCTTCCAAGCTATCATTGGAGCAGTCATTTCTTAACAGCCCGGCTCTGTCGGCTCCACTTGTGGGGTCTCTGCAAACGATACCGCGAACATTCTCCCCTGAACACCTCTGGGTTTGCGTAAGACCGGACCGTTTTCACGACCAGTTTTATAGCCCTTATTTTCCTCTTCGCCGCTCCGAGGGTCTACTGTGTGGCCCTGTTGCCGTGGGAACGAGGAAGGGGAGACCTCTCAAATCAATATTAGAAAGACGAAATAAATGGAATAGTTTGATCTTCTACTATTCTAGCTACGGCATGATACTTTTTAATTTTTCTAACTGCAAAGGAAATAAACGACAATCATTCTTATAAAACCCTGAGAAAAATGTAAAACTCTCTTTAGCATGTAATAAGTAAATTTTTTGCAATAGTATTTTGTCTTTCTGCATAAATTTCTTGATCCCTTGAACTTTCTAAGGAAAGTTAAACACCTGAGAGTGCTTTACACACGAAATAAAATCATGCAATCGAATATAAAAAGAAATCGCAAGTGTTTACAATGCCACACACAACAAAGTAACAAAAGAAGGCGCTTCAGGAAATATTTCAAGTGTGTCTGATGTCAATTTATTGTATGAACAGCTGGCGGGAGAACTGATCTCCTTATTAAGAGCTTCGGGAGATTGGATTCTTCATGAGCGAAATTGAATTCCTGAAGTCTCTGAGAATGTTTCCTTTCACCTGTTCTGGGGAGATCTTCGGAAAGAGAGAGAGAGAGATGCACGAGAGGAGTGTTCGAACTTCGTAATTTAATGTATTCGCTAACTAATTCATTCCAATTTTAATTTCATTTAGCTCGCTTATCTGTCAGAAAAGAGACTCATGGGTAGGGATGACGGTTATTGCAGAAAAACGGTTTTTGGTAAACCGGTTTTTTTCACTTCCGGTTTAACCTGGCGGTTAAAACCGCTCAAAATAACCGGTTTTTGAAAAAAAAATCGGTTTTTGGTTGTTTTTTTAAAGCAACGTTTGTGGACAGAATTTTTCATTAATAATAACATACAATAAGTAAGTATTAATACAATAATTAATTAATGTAATAAGTAATGAATATAAATAAATAATTAATACAATATGTAATAATAATAAATGAGTAATTGCAATAAGTAAGTATTATAGACAAAATTTTTTTATTAACATTGTTTCCACAAGAAATTAATTCATTGGCCAATATTTATCATCTAATCTGCTCATAAAGACTCTTACAGCAATGTGTTGATCCGTGAGTGGACACCTTTCATCGGAAACAACATCATTCAACGTAGACACTAATCTTTCGGACTCCACAGAACTTCAGACTGAAGATAAATATTTTTTGGCTACAAAAAACAGACGCAGTTTACAGACAAAATTTTTTATTAGTATTGTTTCCGCAGGAAATCAATCCATTGGCCAATATTTATATATTCACAAAGACTCTTTCAGTAATCCATCAACCAACATACGCCTCGAGAAAGCGGTTGTCGGTGATTGGCCTAAGATGATGAAATTCAAAGCTCTATAACTTGGTAAATTTTAGTCTAGTCGAACCTAAAATCTAGCCTATCTCCCGACCAGGTATTTTTTTTCCCGATTTTTGGATTTAAAAAAGATAACCAGTTTAAACCGGGGCAAAAAAATAACCGAAAAAAAACCGGTTAACCGAGACAAAGAAAAACGGGTTTCGGTTTAAACCGGTAGGTTTTTTCCATCCCTACTCAAAGGCAGCAACATAATACTACAACTTGTGAACAACATAACATTTATTCAACAGGAACGAGATGTGACAACATATAACATGAAGCACAAGACACATTGCACAAACTCAAACTGAACAGACAGTAATCAACTTCGATTTCAATACAATTTAATTCATACAAAAGCGAGAGTTACAGCATCATATATAGACCATAGAGTATAAGATACTATTATTTATTATCTTTACTCTATGATATAGACATGGAACAGTGCGCAGTGCCACCAGGCGACAATCATGAATTCTAGTTACAACAAGGAGTTCGGGTCTTTCCATGTCTTCCGTTTCATCGCTTTCAATTTTAATGGGAATCAAAACATGTCAAAACAATGCAAAATATATAAATAGACTGTCTTGTCTCATCCTTTTTCCCTGGAAGAATATCAAAATATTTCCCGTTTAGGATAAATTTATAATGTTCTTAAAGGTCATAAATTTTTAAGAAACAGCAAAATTTATGGTGTTGAAGAAATTCCGTGTCTTTATTTCAGGCGAGATTATTGCTGCTTGTTTTGAACTTTCTTAATTGCTTGATATCAACAACGAAATGTTTACTTATTTTCAACGTATAAATAAAAAGACAGTTTATATAATCTGCCCTTATACATAGTTACTATCTTTGTTCATACAGTGTAAGTAATATCATATTTTATTTTTTAAAGAGACATTTTATTTAACTAAGACTGAATCTGGTCAGGTTTTATGTTTTGGAAGGTATTTCTACGTGGATCTACATTGTGAGACACTAAATTATATTTGCATATTTAGTCTGCACTAGACAGGTTTACAAAAAATATTTTAACATTTTTTTTAAATATATGCATGTAAACATTCTCTTTCTGGTGTGTAGTGTGATAATTTGTTTTCTGTCATACTTACATAAATAGAGTGATTTGTGTTGAAGAACAAGAGGCCATGATTTTATTTCCATTTGCCGACAGGTGTTTTCATACTTCAATTATGTCTGTTAAAATAAGTTCAATATCCATACATATCCACTGCAGGCAGAAAGCGAAAAATACCCGTCCGGATAGCGGAAAAAATGAAAGAAGAATTTATTTATTGCATAAATACAGAAAATATGCAGAACCAATTCTTATTTTTAGCCTTAGACCTCTGTAGTTTCGATCCTATTTTCATGGCAGAACAAACCGATACGAATCCATCTATGTCGCTTCGCCAAAGTAAAAACAATGACTGGCAAATAACAGCCAAATTTGGATTAGGAGAATATTGAGTTTTCATGAGTAGAATATATTTCAGTGATGAAATTTAAAGTATAAAGTTTCACATAGTTTTATTTTTTTAGTTACATTTTCGCTGTTGTCATTTGCAGCTGTTGCTATCTATTAAACAGTTGAATCATCCACTATTAGACGTGAAGTTGGCCAAGAGCACTAACCATATTTTAAAAATAAAATATCTGTTCGTTAGAAACTCAAGGCTGCGTTTTAAGTTTAAAATACATCCAAAGGTGTCTGCAAAAACCTGTTAATTTCGAAAATGTTTTAAATACACTTCCTTCTCGTCTTCTGACTCTTCACACTTACGGCCACAAAAAAAATCAAAATAAAAAGTAATGTTGTATTTTTATTTCCTGTGCTTGCGATAGAGCACATCGTCGCTTAACAAGCAACACCATCTATTTCAATTTTTTGAAATTTCAAAGAGGAAAGAAATACTCAATTTTTCGCAACCAATAACGAATATTCCTGAATTTTTTCACATCTGATATGAACATAAGTCCGAAAGTTGCAACTAGATATGAAAAAAAATTCAGAAATATTCGTTATTGGTTGCGAAAAATTGAGTATTTCCTTCCTCTTTGAGATTTCAAAAAATTGAAATAGATGGTGTTGCTTGTTATGATTGTATGACATTTGAGTACATATACCTTTCCGTACAACTCATTAACACGCAATAAATCATATGTAGCTCATCCTAGAAGAGGGGTTAGGTAGGGGTTAGTGTAGGTTTGCTAGATCTTCTGGATCTTGGCAAGTATGTTTGGCGAGCAGACCGAAAAAAGACAAAGTTTCTCTAGATGTAATAGTGATCGATGTTTGAGAGTCTCTCAAATAATTCTGAGAGAACTTTTCTGAATTAGTTAACTTATCAATGAAATATGATCTGACAGCCCAAATGTATAGAAATTCTTAATTTACATAGTTTTTTCCTTAATTTTTATGAAAGTGCAAAAGAAAAACAAGATAATTTGAAATCATGTTAAAATACATAATAAAAGATTGAAACAAAAAGTAAAACCGTATTTTTCATTTAAAAAAATATATGATCTTTAATATTAGCCATTCATATTTTTATATAATATTAGCTGCTTTCGGCGACAGGTGGTTAGGCCATCATTTTAATAGCATTAATTTCGGTCTACAAACTAACTATAAATTAATCAATCTAAATCTAATGGTAAGCTAAATATAAATTTCTTTAAAGCGATAGAAAAATCTTTCTAGCCAAACTGTTCATTTGAAAAAAAATTGCATTGATTATTTGAATAAATTACATATGTAGTTCAAATTAAGCAGTATAAATTTCTGTTAGGAAACATTGAACATCTCTCAGAGAGTAAGTTGATCTCCTAAATAAGAAGAAAAGAATTTATTAGGAATTCCTTAGCAATTGGCATTTCCAAAGAAATACAGAAAATAATAAATAGTCTTAACATGGATTTGCTAGTAACAACACGAGTTCAATAAACTAGATTTTCTTTGAACTACTTTTCATATTCTCTACAATTTGTATTTAATTCTGTGTTGTCTCCTACTGTATCCCTATATTAAAATCTAGGGGAAGGGAGCCACTTTCTTATGCAGATATTATTTTCTATCATTAATTTACTATCTTCATAACATATCATTGCTGAATTTCTGGAATTGAAGCATTTGTTACATTTATGATCTCTTCATAAGTAAAAAGTTAGCATTTAAAATGTATCAAGTTAGATTTCCCAATCAGTTTAAAATGACTATGGAGTTTTAATTGTACATAACTTTTCCTCATTATCTGATATATTATTTCTTCTCTAGTATTTTAAGCTATTATATCTATGTTTAAAGATGTGTACAAGCCACACACCATAATTCTGAGTGAAAGAAAAAAAGGAATTTTATTTCTTCTCCTAATAAAAAGTTTTAAGATAAGCATATATATTAGAAATTTTGGAAACATAAGACTAAACTTCAACACTTCAATTTTATTATATGGAGATAAGATAAATCTCAGTCTACTATTGCAATTACCAATAGCTCAGATTGTAATAATTGAAAACATGCTAAACTGTAATGGCTCATAAAGTAAAGATTCCATTTTAAGTGATATCTTTTTATTTTATTTCCAAATTACCCTTAACATATTTAGTATGAAATCAATTTGAAAACCATTTTAAAACTGAAATTTGATGTAGAAAATAATTTAAATTATTTTGTTTTTAATTGTAAATTATTACCTTGCATTTTTAAAAATATTCCTTCAAATGCAGTGATTAAAAATTATTTCTTGCCAGTTTAAAGGAAAAAAGTATAGCCGTTACAAAGTAGCGTCATATATGCTTTTTTATTCAACAACTTTATATATTCTGTATAAGTGTGAAATGATTTATTTTATGGTCCCATATTTCTATAACAAAACTATTGAAGACTTTCATGGTTTATGACTGAAAGTAACTTACTAATACAAAAGCAAATGTTCAATCGCTTCAACAAAACTTTTCTTTTATGAGAAGAAAAGGTTTTTTTCCGAGCTTTCCTAATGTGATGCTTTCTCGTGCAACATAACCCTCTAAATTAATTTATTTTAATAAAGGAACCAATAATCTAAATTCAATTGTTCTGAAGTTGGAAATAATTACATAGTATTTGAAATAGGAAGGATTAACTTTCGCGTAAAAATTCATCAGATCTTATCTTTTGAAAATCTGTGGGGAATGTACATTGTTAAAGTATGTTTCTATCGTCTGATTATGGCGAGTTTTAATGAATTATTTCACATAATTTTTTTAATTCGTTAAAAACATACACTACATGTATTTTTGTATAGTTGAAATTTTTCGTTACTATTTTTTGCTTCCAGCAACAGATTTCATTTACCATTCAATGATGCATCTAGAACAAAATTAAACTTGAATTTATCTAATATCTTTCACAGATTTTCATTGCAGAAAATGATCAATTAGGTTAAATTATTTATATATTTTTCTCAATTGTTACCCATTTTGTACCACTGATCCCTCTGACTGCAGAATCTTTTTGAGTTGCTATTTAGATGGAAAGTTTGAAAACATGTTCAAACAACGGCGAACCAAGCGAATTGTTATTTACATGTAAGGTTTTATTAGTATAATAATATTCAACGCTTTAAAAGTACTAAGTAAATCCATTAGTTTGCTAAAATCGCAAGATGCAGCAGAAAATGGACTTTCTTCCAACCCGCGGAAATCGCCGGATATTAAGCCGCAGCTGTTATAATTTGGATCCTTTCTTTTTAGATATTTCGACTAACAAAAAATGAAATAAAACCTTTTATTGTTTTCAGAGTTCAACATTTGGAAAAGTACTGGCATATTATTTAAATGATTTTTAAAAATAATTGTCGATATCGTTTTTTGGAAATTTAGTTTCTTTTTCAAGTTATTTTATTAACTTTTTGAAGAATAATAATTCAAACCAAGGAATAATTTCTTTCATCCATTATTTACTACGATTACAATATTATCTACCTATAAATTTTTACTCTTAAATTTTACCATGCGCAGAAATTTAGACCAAAATATTTAATATTAAAATATTTTATTTCAAAAGAAGGCGTAGTAAAGGTTATTCATTTTCGCATAAATTTCAATTTATATTAAATTCATATTTTCAGTCTTATCAAACAACAGAGGAGAAATTTTAAGCAGTTACGCATTCCGTATTAATAACTTAACAGCAAGAAAATCAATATTTATGTTGAAAAAACTGGTCACAAAAGGTAGCTATTCTATGAATGAAAAAATATTAATAAAAAATAAACGAATAGCATGTTTTTATATAAGATAGTTCCGTTTCTAGTCACCAATAAATTTCTGATACTAAAAAGAACGAGAAACGCCTGTCATCCTGCTAGTATTATATGAGAAAAATATCAATAAAACACATAATGTGGAAATTATCCAAATCGATCCAAATTTTATTGAAGAGTATGTCAAATTTCGCCAAATGTCACGACTGAAGATAACGTTTAAAGTGTTACAACCGCTACCGAAACTTGTTCTTATCAGTCACAAAACCGTCTGTCCAAAGAGCGTTGATGGACAGTTTTACTACTTGTACGGAAACGTATATGTACGGAAGTGTCACTATACCCCGATACGATTTATTATAATTGTTGTTTATATATAAGGTGCGCCCAAGTGAAAAGTAGACTGCAGTTATATGTAAAGAAATTTTAATAACAATATTCTAATTAGAGTTTATTTGGAACAGTACAACTATAAATAATCGCCATTGACATTAATACACTAATCCCAGCGCGTAGGAAGGGAGTGGATGGTTTCAATGTAGAAACTCCTGGGTCAGGCAAACACCCATTCTCGCCGTCTTCTGATTCTCTGACAGATGCTTGGGCACCCACTGTGCACAAACTTTTCCATAAACAAGCTTTTTGTGGATTATGTGATGCACAGTTCCTTTGCATATCGACAGTTCAACAGCAATTTCACGTGCGGTGATCCGACGATTCTGCCGTATGAGCTCATCCACAGCCGAAATCGTAGCACTGTTGGTCACAACGTGCGCCTGCCGGAGGGCGTGGCACGTCCTTTATTTTTACGCGCCCCGCCTCATAGCGCTGACACCACCGGAATGTGATGCACCGTGCGAGACACTGCTCTCCATATACCACTTTCATCCTGCGACAAATTTGTGAATCATGCTCCCTTATGCGCGAAGAAATTGGATAATTTCTCTTTGTGCTGATCTGGAGGAATCCATCATGCAACGAACTGAGAAACAAATCTCCAGAAAGTGAGATTTGATGCGAAGTCTTATGCGCAGGTGCAATTCGGAATACCATGCCATCTATCGGCTAGCACATTTTACTCGCAATTTGATACAACCCGATGCAGCTAAGGTCTCCTTTTCTTTTTAGCACACCTTATACTATTATTATAAAATTCCTTTGAATGAAACTGTGCACAAAATATAACATCCAGTCATAGATCTGTCAGTCTGAACGGAACCGTCTTAAGTCACCTGTACAAACCAGGTATTGTTCTGCTCCAATGGGACGGTTTAAAAGCAAGATAAAACTGAGTCTCCTTAATAAACCATAAAGAAATCATATACTTGTAAAATTGTTTTCACGATTTATAATAAGGAAATCAGATCATTTTCGTTAGTATTTGTAAACTTACATTATTAAAAATTTTTTCCTCACACTTCTACAACGCCAACCTGCTAACAGAAAAATAGTCGTTTTCTTTAGAGTACCTTTTTTATCAGAATCTGACTGTTAAAAAGGATACTGGATAGAATCAACAGCACTTAAAATTTCTGAATATCGACAAACTTTGCTGAAAACAAATTATTTTTTATAAAATAAAACAACTTCGAAATATTACAAATAATAGAGACATTACTGCATATTAAATTTAAAACAAATGGATAAAAAAAAACGATTAAATGCATGTAATGAAACTTTCACGAAAGGAAAGCTTTTATAATAAAGAGAAGCTACTTTTTTAATTTTCAATTATTTAAGTTTGATTCACAGTATTTTCGTCTTTAAAAAAAATTATTATTTGAAATGCGTTGGAAGTATTTTTTTTTTTTTGTTTCATCTTACTTTACGTAAAAGCAAGTTAAAATTCAGAATGTTTTTTCCAAAAGTTGAGAATGAAAAAAGAGAAGCTTTTTTTCATTTAAATTCTATTCTTCTTGAATTCTAAGTTTCTTCCAGTTCTATTTTCTTCAGAGCTGTTAATTAATAATTCTAAAGTCAAGTCTTTGCTAATAATTAGTTCTTTTTCCTTTCTTCCTTTTTGGCGGCAACGAGAGCTTTTCAAAATACCATTTTTTTCGTGAAGGAAATGATGAAAACCATTTTACTAATGAAATTTCTGCCAATGTGAAAGTATCTATACATTTTTTCAAGCTGGATTTTCATCATGAGAATGGACATAATGATTCCGATGCACGATGCAAAGTAGCTGCTTGTGTCTATTTGATTTAAATCATCCCAACAATGCAAAACTCTATTATTTAGTAAGCAGCTTTCTAATGTAGGGTCCTCAACTGAAAAGAAACACTCAATAGTAAAAAAAGAACAAACAATGGAAGTTGTCTCTTCTTGTAGAACCCAGTATGTAACGGACTGTTAAGAGAATGCAAAACCAAAACTAATGTTAGTTATAAGTATATAGATTTATATTTCAGAAGCTCCAAAACTTAAAATGGTCAGTACTATTTTTTAAAAAAAATTGCTTTCGATTTTTTCAAGTCCATTAAGATAATATTATTAGTAAAGGCAAATGTTGTTGCATTAAATAATGATATAAATTCATAATATTGAGAATGAATGTTCAATTTAAACTGAAATGGGCTAATAACATCACTAATTTAGACATTGTTTTCAAAAAACTTATATATTTTTGGATTTGTTTTTTTATGTGACATTTCTACTCTCCATAAATGATCAATTTTTAATTCATCAGAATCAAATTGAACAAAACAATGGGTAGACTATTTAAATGTAATTTTAAATTACTTTTCAACTCATGAAGATTTACGATGTGTTGTTGAGCACATCACTTTGATTTGGCTTAATTCCAAAATATCGTATATTTTACTCTTCTTACACTCTTCATAGTATTACTACATACTTATCGCTCTGTCTCAGTTGTTTTATGTTGAAATTTATTATCTTAAGCAATTATAACTCAGAGAATAGATTGACTTGAACGCCGCTAACTGTATTCAAAACAAAATGTGTTTATTGATTTCAGTAACTTTCTTATGGCGATATAGAAGTATGTAAATAGTGTTCGTTTCTTGACCATTTTGCTGATAATTAAGAGTATAAAGGCGTTTTAACATTTAATTCTTATTTACTATTGGCAAATGAAAGTTTAAATCATTGAGAAGCTCTTATAATATGCATTTCGACAAAACCAATGAATTTTATTTCTTACATACTCACCATATTTATAAATCTCGAGATTTATATGCAGAATAATATACAGATGCCCATTTAGTCCTTTGTTCCATTATCTTCAAGAACGACTGAGCTAGTCATAAAAGTGGTGCCTAGTCATACTAAATGGCTGTGCACTATACCAATAGATGGCTTACAACACCACTATACATGTGGAATTAACGTTCCATCTCGAAAACGGTGTGATAAATGAAAAAACTCAATTTCAAAGTTGTAGGAACATTATCGAGTTCCAATTACAAAAGATGCCCCATGAACATTAATACTAAGAATAGAGACATTTAAAACGCAATTCTTTGTTCGCAATTTCCGAAACTGCGCCGTCACAAACGTGGTCGAATGGAGAAAATGCTATTTTTCGACAAAAATCATCCAGTGAACGTTTTGGTGGGATATTTGCAGCAAGTGCATGCGACCGCCGTTAATTCTGAAGACCTTCGACAGCATATTGCGATGCTTGCGCCAGCGTGACACCGAATACGTGTGCAACGTGAAATTCAAAGAAGAGCCGAAATATCTATTGTAGTTCACGAGGAGCAGTTTGAACGCTGAAAATAAATTATCTTGTGATAACTAGGGGTTTTTTTCAAATCTCTCTCATTTCTTAAAAGTTTTGTCATATAATAGTAGTGTTGAAATTAGTGGAAAAATGGAAGTTTTAAGCGTTCTGTTCTTTTGCATTAATATCCCAGGTGTCTTTGGCTGTTTAACTCCTCACAGCATACCGTTTTCTGAGAATTAGGAACGTCTAATTCCAAGAGTTTGCCGCAGAGGACGTTGTAAGGGTCTCTACCGGACATACCACTTTACATACCTTTCGACATCATTTTTTGAAGCTAACTGCTGTAGATCTGAGTTAAAGAGAGGGGTACTTTAGTGGACATTTGCCTGTGTATTAATGCAATAGTCAAAATTAATAACTCTATTTCTTATTTTTTTAATAGATATCTTATTTCTTCATAGATAGTAGTGGAAACATTTTTTAAAATATCCCTTTTATCAATGTATTGAAAATAAAAAATATTTTTTATCAAAAGATCTGAAGATAAAACAAAATCTGTGGAAGCTCCTGAAAGCGATAAATTGGAATGTAATCATAGAACGTATTTCAAATTTTATATAATGAATGTTCAGGAATATTTTTATTTTCTATGACAAAACTGTTGTTTTTATATCCTCTCTGTGACTTCTGTTCTGACCTCCAGATTTTGATAAAATATTTTGTCCTTCTTAATCATTAACAAAAAAGCGTTTTTTTTTTAAGTTTCTATATTTATTATTTTTCTAGTTATATTTTATCTTGTATGAATGTCATCTCGCGATATTCATTTTTGTATAATATTTTTTTTATAAAAAATGGCTTGATTTTCGTTATAAAATCTATTATTTCACTTCTTTCGTTATACTTATACTCACTAATAAATGATAAAAGCGTCATTGATAGCTTTTTATTATTTTGTTACTAGTCTTTAACATTTTATGCCAGAAATATATCAGCGCCAGAAGACATTAATATCAACTGTGAATGAAATATGAGAGAAACGCTCGGCAATATTAATTAGAAACTGATTAATTCTTTTAGAATTAGAATCTAATTCTATCCTTTTAATTAGAAAATTATTTTGATTGGTTTATACCTTTAGTAGTCAGCTCAACATTCACTGCAACAATCAAAGCTAAAAAAATTGTACTGCTTAGAGTGACACTAAAGAAAACGCGTCCCAAAACTGGACAGGTGTAAATAAGAGGTTAATGCTACAAATGTCAATGTGTTAAAATGTTGCGAATATAAAATTGATATTCTCACGATTTACTACTAGATGGCGCCACCTGTATGAAATCAGTATTTAGTTATATTGATTGATAATTAATAATAAAGGAAAATCTTGATGCATCATTACGACTAAACATCAATAAATTCTTCAGATATCTTGTACATCACGAAGTCGTGAAAACATCCAAAAATTCCTCTTAACAAACATCATGGACGAGTTTTCTGTTTTATTTAATTGCTGTAAGCAGGGACTTCCGCTTTCACCCGCAAACTGCCAGGTGATAATGTTAAGTCTAATGGGTTATTCAAATTATGTCTCTGTTTGAAGATTTAATTAATGTTTAAAGTGGAAGTTTTCTAATGTTTATGGCAGGATACTTGAAAGTTTAGTAAATTTCATTTTCCCTATTGTTGTAGCTATCAATGTTTACTGAAATAGAGTAATTTGTGGAAAAGTTTCTATAATTATTCTTTATCGCTCTTTTAGGCGCTTTGATGTATTCAAGAAGAGATTACTTGGCAGACCTGGCGCAATACGTAACTTCT
>BGPR01017683.1:0-32069 GCA_013235015.1 Araneus ventricosus | reverse complement strand
AATTAATTGGAGATTTCCATCTCAATCTCGTCCACAGCATGTTGAAGTTAGTTGTTATTTGAAGTCTAAATAATCTAGAATGTGAGTTATTTTCTTTTGATTTCAAGGGCCATTTTTTTCTCGTAATGTTAGATTTATGACCACTTCATTTTGTGGAAAATGCCTGTGTTAAAAGATTCAGAATCCTTTGGATCGAATAAAGCAGGTTTTATTTACAGCATGGTCTATCATACATGAAAAGCAGAATCACAGTGAGGATAAAATGAAAGTCACTTACATATATAGATTTTCAAGAGGATTGAAAAGATAGAAAATCAGCCAATGGGAATTCGTAATGATACAGTGAAACAGCGAATAGAAAACGTTAATACGACAACCAATCAGCAATATTTAAAAAGGCGTCAGGTTTCTGAAACTTAGTGATGTAATGTGCGAATACTCTATTCTAACACCCGCCCTTAATCGCACATTAAGAACATAAATTTTAAAATTCAAATTTTGAAATTGCATAATTTTAAAAGTTCACAAAATTTAGTTTTAGGCAGTGCTTTTGTTAGCATGTCAGCAATTTGATTTCCAGTAGAAATGTATTCTATCTTAATTTTATTTCTGCTGACAATATCACGAATGAATTTCAATTTAATATCAATATGCTTCATTCTTCCAAAGTTATTTTCATTTGCAATACACTTGATACATGATTGATTATCTTCATATACTATAAGATTTTTAACACATACAATTTCACTAGCAATGCCTTTAATCCACAAAAGATCTTGTACTCCTTTACTCAAAGCTATTATTTCAGCCTCTGTAGATGATAATGCAATACACTATTGTTTATTTACACACCATAATATAGGATTATTACAGAACATAATTAAGTAACCAGAAACAGATTTTCTGTCATTTAAATTTGAAACCCAATCAGCATCAACATATAAAGACAAATCTGAATCATACAAATTACATTTCTTATAGTTAATTTTCATTTTAGCAGTACCTTTCAAATATCTCAAGATTTTCTTTAAAGCACACCAGGCAGCATCAGTTGGATGTTCCTGAAGTTGACTTAAGCAATTAACAGCAAATAAAATATCAGGTCTAGATACATACGCTAAATAAAGTAAAGAACCAACTAATTCTCTATAAGGACCATTAAAGTGATTACCTTTTTCGAACGTAGCAGAAGTTGCTTCAGTTTCAATGGGAATAGAACAAGGGTTACAATCAAGCATTTTGTACTTTTTCAACAATCTTAAAATATAGGACTCTTGATCTAAGAACAAATTATCCGAAGCAAATTCTATTCGGATACCTAAGAACTCTGATGCCTTTTCAGATTTTGACATCTTAAATTCTTTAGATAACATATCAACAATAACATTAATTTCTTGAACATCAGAACCTCCTAATAAAAGATCATCAACATAAAGAGCCATAAAAATGTTCTTTGAATTTACTTGTCTTATAAAAATGCAAGATTCAGAATTAAGTTGTTTGAAACCTAACTTATTCACAAAATTAAGAAATTTTTGATACCACTGGCGTGGGGCTTGCTTTAAGCCATACAAACTCTTTTTAAGTTTGCATTTTCTGCCAGTGTTATCATCATAACCTTTTGGCTGATCCATATAAATAGTTTCATTTAGTTCACCATTAAGAAAAGCAGTTTTAACATCTAAAACAAGAACATTAGAATTTTCATTTAGCATAATAATCAATAATAAGCGTAATGCAGGCATACTAATAACAGGAGAAAATGTTTCGAAATAGTCCACTCCTTCTTTTTGCATGAACCCGCGAGCTACAAGCCTCGCTTTGTACTTACCGTCTCTCTTTTTCCGTAGTACCCACCTGCAAGAGATAGCTTTTCTGTCCATTGGCAGTTCTTCTAAATCCCATACATCATTTTCTTTCATGGACTCCATTTCTTCGTCCAAAGCTGCTTTCCAATTTTGTTGTTCACTATGAGGTAAAGTAGAAATGTCATCAAATTTGAGAGTCTCTTCTTGAGAGAGCATTGCTTGATAAATTTCGGATTCTGGAAACCTAATCGGATGTTTCTTTTCTCTCGACGATTTTCTCACTGTTCCTTCTGATGTATCTTCAGACAGTTCAGTAGATGGCACAAAAATATCGATTTCACTTTCCTCAGACTGATTTTCAGCATCAAGCTCACTTCCAACGGTGTTTGGAGACACATAATTAAAATCGTTTGAAGATTTCTTTTCCTCATTAAATTTTACATTCTTTGATATAATGATGTGCTTAGTTGTGGGATCTAGAAAACGATATCCCATTGTGGAATAACCAATGAATATCATTTTCTTGCATTTATCATCTAATTTCTTTCTTTGAGAATTAGGTATGAGAGTATATGCATCGCAGCCAAATACTCTAAGATTTTTCAAATCAGCATGAGTATTGTACTTTAAATAGTATGGAGTGTGACAGTCAATGGATGTATTGGGCATTCTATTGTTTATGTAGGCTGAAGTAAGAACTGCAAAACCCCAAAAATTCTTAGGCAGATTAGATTCAAATATCACTGCCCGCCCTTTTTCCAAGAGACTTCTGTTTGCCCGTTCAGCTACACCATTAAGACATGGAGTATACGGGGGTGATGGATCAATTTTTATACCAGCTTCATTTGCAAACTTTAGAAATTCACCATCAACATATTCTTTTCCGTTGTCACATCTAATTTTCTTTACTGAAGGATTTAACTGACAAAAGTTTTTAAGTTCAGAAGCTGCATCACTTTTTCTTTTAAGTAATCGCACTTCAGTAAAACGGGAATAATTATCTATAAGAGTCATAAAATATTGCTCACCTGCAAAAGTCTTGGGCACAATCGGTCCGCAAATATCCGTGTGAATCATCACCATGGGCACAGTTTCTCGTCTCCTAGGGCCTTTTCCAACAGGTGTTGCACACTGTTTAGCACGTGTGCAAACTTCACAGAAAGATGAAATAGTAGGTAATCCTAACTGCTTCAGGGATTGGTTGCACGAGTGACCACATCTTCTATGCCACAGATCATCAATATCCGACTTGAGAGCAATTTCACAATGAGGTACAAAATCACTGATATATTGTCCACAATTCTTTCGGTGACCGAATAATAAACACTTGTTTTCTTTTTCAAGAAACACTTCTTCTTTCTTGAAGATAACACAAAATCCAGCAGCCTCTATCTTTTGCACTGATAACAACTGTCCATTTAAATTTGGAACATAAAGCACATCTTTTAAATTCAAATTAACATTATTCGAAATTTCTCCTCGAATAATTCCGATTCCTTCTACTTGAAGAACTGCAGATTTGGAGGCGCACTTAATGATTCCTGATGCTGGTTCCAGAGAGCTGAACCATTCTTTTCTAGAACACATATGAGAAGTTGCAGCAGAGTCAATGATGAATTTATCTTCATTTAAAGTTCCCGCTGCGAAAGTTATTTCATAGGCTGAATGCCTTGCACCAGAATCTGCTGCTGTCTTGGACACGGGGCAGTCACGCTTGTAATGTCCGGCCTTGCCGCAGGAAAAACATTTGGAAGTTTTTAATCTACAAAATTTAGAAGTGTGACCTTTCTTAGAGCAAAAGTTACAGATGAGTTTCTTATATTTAGCCGCAAAAGTTACATTATCTGTAGGATATTTAATAGAGGATTTATCAACAAATTTAGAGTCATTCATTAGAGCTTCGGAATCTATTAATCTTTGAGTTACGAATTCCAAGGTTAAATTTACATTTGGTTGATTCTCCAAAGCAACTTTGACTGATTCATATTCTTTAGGTAAGGACATCAAAATGTAAACGATAGAGTCAATGTCACTTACTTCAGCACCGGAAACACGCAAGTCCGATATGAGCTTTAAAATCTCGTCGATATGCTGTCGCATTGAAGTTTCTTTGCTCTTTCTTATTGTTGCTAGTCTTTTACGCGTTAAAATCTGGTTCACAGCACCTTTAGCTTCGTACGTAGATATAAGGGCCTTCCAAATCTTAAAAGCGGTGTCCTCCTTTTGTAAAGAAGATAAAATTTTATCATCCAACAAAGTCAGCAGAATGGCATACGCTTTCTTTGATTTCGATACTTCTGTATCATTAGTAGCATCGGCTTCTTTTTCTAAAAATTCATCCAGTTCTTTCGCAGCAAATATTGCTTTCACTCTTCTGTTCCAAACAGAAAAATTAGCTCCGTCAAATGGAGCGACTGTATATTCCCTGTTTAAAGCCATTGCTCGCACTTCCTGTTTGAGAGGAAGAAACGAAACTCACGAGCAATAAATCCTAGTACGATAGACCTGCTTTGCCCATTTAACGCATCAAAGTATAAACACGGGCGAGCGAAGGGAGAGAACCACGCTCTGCTGTTAGATTTATGACCACTTCATTTTGTGGAAAATGCCTGTGTTAAAAGATTCAGAATCCTTTGGATCGAATAAAGCAGGTTTTATTTACAGCATGGTCTATCATACATGAAAAGCAGAATCACAGTGAGGATAAAATGAAAGTCACTTACATATATAGATTTTCAAGAGGATTGAAAAGATAGAAAATCAGCCAATGGGAATTCGTAATGATACAGTGAAACAGCGAATAGAAAACGTTAATACGACAACCAATCAGCACTATTTAAAAAGGCGTCAGGTTTCTGAAACTTAGTGATGTAATGTGCGAATACTCTATTCTAACACGTAATTGTATAATAAAAAAAACATTGGGGGGTTGAGATTAATTTAAGAATAGAAATTCATTTAGCTTATTGGATGACATAACTTTTTGTTAATTAATTTTATTAATTGATAATTAATTAAAAAGTCAAGACACTATGTTACGGTTTGAGACAAGACATTGGAACGTCTAGGATTTCCTTTCATCGAAAAATTTGTTGAGAACTTTAAAATAGCCTACCTTGTACGTTTCAAAGTTGATGAATTAGGTGGGAAGTATACTTTCCACCGCCTTTGAAAGGGCTAAAACGATCACCATCCGGAAACGAAATCAAAAAAAGAAAATCCTTACACATACGGCGTTTCTGATAACTTCAAAGAGCATTCATGCCTAATTCGAATAAAATCGAACAAAGCGTTCCTTCGTGATTGAGTAACAATCAAAATTACAGACAAACAAACGAAATGCAGAACGGTAGTTTTAAAACAGGAGAACACTTCGCTCAATCAGTAAATGAAAGTACTTTATTGGTAATTCTATACGGTATGATGTCTTATCTCGAACGACGAGTTTAGCCCTTTCGCTGCCACCGTGACATATATGTCCCGCGGGCAGTTTCAAATGACCCTGCGGGATAAATATGCATTGTATTAATTTGAGTGCATGTCCCACTGGTATTCCTTAATAATATCATTACTTCAGTACCACTTGAACATATGTGCCCTACTAAAACATACCAATGGATCCCACTAATCCCTCGACCCCCTTGTTATTTATTTATTTTTTTCAGCATATTATTGTTTAGCAACGGATTCGGAAACCCTCCGCGCTTTTGCGCATGCGCCGGGTGGAGTTATTTTCGTCAAAATAGGGGGAAAGTGAAGAATGGAAGGGTGATGTTTACATTTTACTGAGCGTGATCTAACAAAGAACTCCGGAAATGCGCGCATATGACTCATAGCCTGACACCCCTTTTCGGTGTAAAATCGTCCAAAGGTGGTGGTCTCGGAATCCGCTGCTGAACAGTATCTATATTTATATTGTAGTTTTATTTCTCATTGCGAAATCTAATTTCAAGCAACCGTTATCGTTTCTTCCATCTGAGACTTTTTATTTCACAAAAATATTCATAGCTAAATTAACTCCATCCAAACTGACCGCTTCCGTAGTAACTCCTGTACTGTATGATAGAGCTCAGAACAATCTGGAATGTGCAGTGCAATGAGACATTTCTTACATTCCCTCGTAATTTCACTGTGCTTTTTGTGTTTCTGATGGAAGAATTTTCCATCCATTTATGCAAAAGAGCGAGACATCGAGATGATACCTGTCGTCTATTGGTTAAAAATAATATTTGGTAAATATTACTATAGAAAAGATTTAAAAGTAAGAATTATTAAACCTTTCAGTCGCAGTGGGCCACTTGGATCCATCGTTTCATTATTTTTTTGTTCGGCATCTAAACTTGCCTTTGATATCAAATGAACATCAATTCTTCGCATTTTCCTCTTTTCAAATATATTTTTCATTCTTACCAATAAATGGTTGCATTACCAATTTATCTATTTAAAAATTGCATTTTTCAACTTCACTTCATTCAGCACAAAAACTCAAAATAAAAATTAACTTTAACACAATTTAAATGAAATTACAGGTACAATTTCATTCTTATTATTTTTAAATAAGTTAAAATATTTTATTTCAGCTGTTTCTTTTAAAATATTAAAAAAAAATTATGTTCCGTTTTTTTTTTCTTTCCTATTTTTTTCTTTTTGAACTTGAATCTTAGGCCCAAAATGAGTACATTTCCCAAATTTCAGAATGAATAATTCTATGCTTGGAACCGAAAGGGTTAAAACTACAATTTACAAAAATAATGAAAAATTATTATAATAAATTTTAAAAAATGGGCGAATTTGAGCATTTAGTGTAATTAACATTTAAACTGAAGAGTCATAATAAACAATTATGACTCTTGAGTTTGAAATTTCTCATTTATTTCTATACTGTCTGATTTAGGAGGCGTTCCTCAGGAAGAAAATATTTTTAAGTTTTTATTAATAAATTAATCAACTTCTTAATTAAATGTTCCATAACCTTTACTAAAACCTTCCTAATGAGTCAATATTGGAAGTACTTAAAACATAATAAAATAACACGCGAAAAATCTCACTGTTACCACATGTCAAATCAGTTCTTTACGGCTACGTGGTGTAAGCGTTATATGCGAGAAAATAAAACCATATTTAAAATCAGCATTTGATGGAATGTTAGCTTTTTTGAAAAAAATACATATAATATTTTTTTTTAATATACTTTAACCCCTTAACAGTCGTTCCCATACTTCATACGTGCATCGAATTATCATATTTTTAATCTTATAAACAAAAATTTAATCATTAATTAGTTTTATAATTTGACATAAGAATTACGTAGAATCCATAAACATCTCAAGTATTCTGTGGCTTCTTAGATGAATGAAAACGACTCCTCCTCTCCTAAACAGAAGAGGTCATCTTATTAGAGAAATGAAACTGTTAAAGAGCTAATATAAAACATTGTAATACACAAAATTCTCTTAAAGTTGACAAGTTTATTTTTAATTAAAATGAGAATATCAATTGCACAAAACGGTTTATAAAAACCACAGAAAACTAATTTTTTTACGGACGATTATTCATTTTTGTTTATTTTGTGTACACAGAACTTTCGTGCCGGGGATATACTTCCGGTTTCCGGTGACGAAGCATTACAGCGGTTCGGTCCTGGGCACGGAAGTTCTGCATTACTTCAAACAAACAAAACAGAAAACTTATAGATAAGTTATTCATAATTTCATAAGAACGATGCTAAGTTTAATTAAAAACTATAAGTAGAAATCTGTAACAAAATAGTTTAAATTATCTATATTTTCATTCAATAGAAATGGCAATACTCAAGATAAAATTAACTTTTTTTCACATGGAACCATTGTTTTTAGTTAATAAAATTTTTAATTAATTGTCAAGAAACTTTTACTAAAATCTCCCTTATTCTCCATAACATTTTGTGAACAAGAGAAATAATACAATACAATTTCTGAGCAAAGTAACAATACACAATAACTTATCTTAAATCCTTATACAAAATTGCAATTAAACACTCTCGGTGCAATTAAATATAATCGATGTTTACAAATTACAATTAAATATTCTGTGGCGCCATCTATTGACAAAATACAACAATAGTTTTTAATTAATAAAATAATTAAATATTTAATTAATTGCCACGGAACATTCCTTATGCGCCAAAGTATTTGTGAGCAAAATTTGACTTTTGGGCTTCTATAGCTTACAGCCGATTTTTGAATTTCACTTTTATTTATACAGATTTGTGAACATTTGGTTCGTTATTTCAGGTGACAGGATATGGGCTGCACTTTGCCGCAAATCATTCTTCAGCTGTAAAGTTCATGATGCTCGAGTTTCCAGTGCAGAATGAGAAGCAATGCTAGGAGGTCTGCAGAAGCCAAGGTTTGGTCTCTTGAAATCCAAGTACAATCTGTGTTGGCTATCCAAAGGATGCTAATGAATGTGTGTACGGTGGAAGACTCCTGGTCGTATTCCATCCGGAAAAAAATCGTTACACTTAAGAAGGATTAGTTACTCGAGCTGAGTCTGCTCGAAATAGATGGAACGGTAGATGCAAGCGACCAGAAAGCTACACGACGTTCACAAATGTCACCCATTTTATGCCATTTATTATGAAACACTTGAATTCAAAGAAAGAATCATCTGATCTATTAATACTGTACTGATGTGTGCATTGTATGACACAATCTGTCTAAAACTTCATTATGATTTCTATTGTAAATGAAATAAAATATTCAGCTCATGAAACTCCCTTTATAAACTCTTTTTTTACTTCAAATTAAATGAATTAAAAAGTTTTTAAAAGCACGCTTGAATTAGGGTAATGAAAAGTATAATATTTTTAGTCTAATGTTTTATAATTTATTATTATGTTTTATAATTCATTAAAAGTGTAATGTTTTACAATTCATTATTATAAATATTATGGAAATACAAATAATTTTCTTCTGATATTCATTACCAGGTAGCGCCACTTGTATGGAATAAAAATTTGTTTAAATTAATCTATTAACTGTTAACTAATATCTGAAAACATTAAAATAGTCTTTTATCGTAATATGTGTAACAAGAACTCACAATGGGTACGAAATATTCAAAATCTAGCATACTAGGAAGAGAGTGAAAAATCGATTAGAAAATCCCATCTTAACAAACATGAAGGAAGTGTAGTTAAATTAAAGTGTTTAAAAACGCAAACATCAAAATTGAACTATTTTCATGAATACCGTTGACCGAAATTAAGCAAAAGGTGCTTGGAAAAACTTTAAGGCGAATTGCAGAAAAAAAAAAATATATATATATATATATATACAGTCAAACCCTGATATGACGATCCCTTGGCTATAACGAACAAATGGTCCCAATCGATCCACTAAAGCATTAATGTATTTCTAAATGCTTGTAACCATCTTCAAAATAAAGGAATTCGAATATAATGTACCTGAATTTCCACTTTTTCAAAATTAGTTTCAGTTCTTTAACGAAAATTCACTACTTATTTTCATACTTTAGAGAAACAAATGACAGTACAATTAATTCCACTGTTTATTTTTTAAGAACAAGTATTTATTTTAATTTATTATAACCCATTACTAACTGCAATGTAGTATAATTAATTCTTTCAACACAGAGATGAAATTAAGGGCTATAAGAAATCTTGTGTAACTAATATTCAAAAAGTCGAATATAGTGAACCCTCGGTTATAGCGATCCCAGATCGGTCCGTTGAGGGTTCTTTATAACGGGGTATGACAATATTCGAATTAATACCGTCTGCCAGAATTTAAGCAGTAAGTTTTTGGTCCTCTCTGCTGGAAAAATTGCTCGGCGGCGGATTCTAATCAAATTTAGTGCGAAATACTTTTTTTAAAGGAAGAAAAGTATTTGATGCACGTACTTTTCTCAACATGCCTGTTTCTGTTTCTTAAAAAATAAATTCAATCACATCGCAACAGCTAGGGAGAAAATGTCACTGTATTGCTGTTAATTTGCATAATACCGTATCTAGAAACTAAGAGCTGCTGCCTGCACAGGGTAATTCTGTACGATTGCGGACAGTAGGGGACACAAAGACTGTTCGGAATTATAGAGCAATGCAGGGTCATCTCAATGTGTTGTCAACAATTAAGTATTCTGAATTCCTACGTCAGCTGGCTATGACGTATTTTACGTCACAGCAAGCATATAAACTCTACTTGGTTTTACTGTAGTACTATCTATGTGGTGCGGATGTAAAATGACGTGGCAACGATACTGTTGTAAGGTTTCCTTCCCGCGAGCTTAATTCCCATGAGAATAAAGAGTGCCGGCCCTTTTGATATTGGCGGTAAACAGCAGGAGAGTTGCACCTGGACATCTCTAACGAGACGGGCGCAAGGAAACGGACTTCACACAGAGGGCCGCCACAATGTCGAGGAATAAATCACTGCCAGCGCGCACATTAGCGGTACCTTTTGGTGATTCCTGAATAGGCCGGTGGTGACGAAACTCAAGAGCCTTCCCAGAATAGAGGTGGACCACTAGGAAGGTGAGTTGTTGGTCAACCAGAGTACATTATCCAATGTAGGAAAGAGAGGTGGGGCTTCACCACTTCATCCACCCCCTGAAGGAGTGAATAAAAACTGATGTTCGAGGAAAACGGAGGAGAGAATTTTTTGGGGAGTCTCGAACGAGTTTCAGGCTCCGGAGTACCGTAGAAAGCTGTGTGATCAGCGGATTGAAAGTCCGGACTGAAGTCGGACTTTGGTAGACAACCCCAAGGAATCGGCATCCCCGGACTCTCAGCTCATGAACTTGCGGGTACTCTTGGTAGTCTCGTAGTTTGGTATCACGTGGATAGGTGGAAATTATCCATCCGATAATTACTAGTCTTTCTGGACTAAATTCTCATGGAACTTTGACGTTTTAGAACTATGATTATGTTGGTTCCTTTGTAAATAGTCATATTTAATCAAGACTTCTCTGCGAGAAGTGTCTCTTAATTATTGCTGTATGAAATAAAAGTACTTAGGCCAACCTAAGCTTGAATTATTTGGTCACACTTAGGCCAAGACATTACAGCAATATTAAACTGGTGGCAGCGGTGGGATCGCTAACCCCTCCCCTGCGCAGTATCTCAAGCCTTAGAGTTACTGGTCTGCGACTGTGACTCGGAAAATTTTCCAGTCACAGAAAACTTTGAAAGCATCGGACTTTAAAATAAATCCGGTGGAAGCACATCGCTTAAAAAGAAACGCCTGGAAAGCATCGGACTTTGGAAGTGAACCCTGGAAGCACATCGCTTGAAAAGGAACGCCTAGGAAGCATCGGACTTCGGCAGTGAACCCTGGAAGCACATCGCTTAAAAAGGAACGCCTTGGAAGCATCGGACTTCGGAAGTGAACCCTGGAAGCACCCGCTGGGAACCCTGGAAGCACCCCGCTGTAACCCTGGAAGTCCCTGGAACCTGTTGACTCGTAGGCACCTGTGGAGCAGCCTAGCAAATTCGGTGGCAACCGGCTTAAAACCGTGGAGACAACCTACTGCAAAGTGAATCTACTCTGCGGTGAACTGTGTCATCATTCTATGTGCCCGAAGTGCCTCTCTCTTGGTCCTCTGTGCATTCTACACCACGGTAAGCTTGTTTCATTTTACTACTTTCAGAGGAAATTACAGTTATAGAAATGTATCTAGAATAATTAATTCTAAAAAAAGAGCTTTTTGTGACTCTGTGTGGAACAAATTTGAAGAGCTAAATTCTGGTTAGTAGTTAATTAATTAACTTAAAATTATCATTGTTAAATATCTTATTGATTTTGGTTTTTCTAAATCTTGGGAGTAGGGAAATATAAGATATCAAGCTAAAAATTTTCTTTATTAAATTTCTTTGTGTAGCTAAGCAAATGTGTATGTTTAATGTACTAAGTTCATAGTTCATGTGGCTAAGTGTGTTTGGTTTTAGTGATCGTAGCATTGCGAATTCAAGTGTATAATACATGTTTAGTGTAGGGTTACTTATTTATAGCTTGTGTAGGATTTTGCATTTAAAGGAATCAAAATTCATGGAAGTTAGTAACATTTCCCAGTGAAATTAGAAATTTGATATTGAAATTTTTCATAATGTTGTGCTGTATTCTGGTTTAGTATTGTATATGAAAGTAAATTTTGGGTTTTGTTATATGTCCAAATTTTAGCGAAAAGGTCTAGAATTCTTGATGCTTAGTTCTGTGTAAAGTTGTTTGGGAATATAAGTTCAATTGCTTGAGTTAAAATGGCTTTTTTAGCTAAACACCGCAAGGAGGAGTTAATTGCGCTGGCCGACGATATGGGAATTGAGATTAGTACTAATGATAAAAAAATAGACATCTGTAAAAAGGTTAAGGATTCCCCAGATTTTGAGGAGGAGTTTGTACGAGGCTGTTTGGAGGAAATCGTCAGACAACGCGAAGAATTAAAAGCACAAGCACAAGCTGAAGCCGCTGAATTAAAAAGGATCGAATCTCTAAGACAAGAGCGGGAATTCGAATTAGAAAAAATGAGAATCTCAAATGCCGCGGAAGTTAATAGTGTAGCTTCGACCCGAAGTGAAAATAGCAAAAATCGGCTCAGTCTGAAAAATCTCATGCAAAAATTTGACGCGCAAGTTAGCGATATATCTATGTATCTGGCGTTGTTTGAGCATCAAGCTCGCACAGCAGGAATTGAGGAAACGGAATGGGTTCCGCAACTTATTTCACTTTTGCCGTTGGATCTGGACCAAATAATTATTAAAGAACCAGAGGAAAAATGCAGGATTATCTCAACGTAAAAGAAGTTTTGCTAGACAGGTTTAAAATGAAACCGGAAACCTTCCGATTAAAATTCACCCAGCATCAAAAGAAAACCGGAGCATTATGGCGGGAGCTCGTTTTTGAACTTCGAAATTATCTCGATGGATGGCTAGACGGAGACGAGCCAGTTAACGACAGAGTTTTTCGAACGGTTCGGAATTAAGGTAACCCACAGCTCGGTGCACCACCCGCAATCTAACCCAGTCGAAAGGTTCCATAGAACATTAAAGCGGTTGTTAAAAGTACTGTGTTTACAATCAGGAGAGGATTGGGAGAAAAACCTTCCGGCGACTTTACTGGCTTTGCGCACAGTGACGCATGAGAGCACAGGATTCAGCCCCGCAGAGTTAGTGCGCGGAAAAAATTTAAGGACACCTGAAGTGCTATTGTACGAACATTGGGTAAACCCACAGGAATCGGAATCCTCCGTAACCGAATACGTTTTCGAGCTTATAAATATAATGAGGCGGTGCCAAGACTTGGCGGTTGAACGAATGACGGAGGTCCAGGTTAAGCGAAAGGCCTGGTATGATAAAAACGCGGTCCGACGGAAATTCCAAGTAGGCGATCAGGTTTTGGTTCTCGCAACCTCTAAACCGAATAAAATGGCGGTACAGTGGATTGGCCCTGGGGTAATTGAAAGTCAACTTTCGGACACCACTTACATTGTAAAAATGGCAAACAAAAATGATAGAACCCAAATATATCATGTAAACCTGTTGAAACCATACCATCAGAGACCGGAGAAAATTAACCTTCTAATTAGTGAAAGGAAAGAAACTCCCGAAGCCGAATCAGACGAGTTAGGAATTCCGTATCCGACAGCAGACCCAAATGTGCATGATTTCGAAGAAATAATTAGGGATAGCGCTCTTGAGGAATGACTCAGTTTCTTAGAAATCGAAGAGTTACGTAAACTGTTAGGCCGTCACCAAAAGGTGTTTTCAAATGAGCCAGGAAAAACGCATTTAGTCGAACACGATATAGAATTAATCAGTAATAACCCGATTAGGTCGAAACCGTATCGCACCTCTCAGCGTCAGACTGAAATTCTCAAGGCAGAAATTAAGAGAATGCTGGATTTAAAAATAATCGAGATCGGTCAATCCGATTACACTTCGCCTATGATCTTGGTAGAGACAGTAGGTAGAGAGCCTAGGCCATGCATAGATTACAGACGGTTGAACTCTAGCATACGCAATCAATATTTCCCCTTACCAAATATTGAAGAACGCGTGGAACGTGTATCCGCGGCAAAGTTCATTACAGTGATTGATTTGGCAAAGGGTTACTGGCAGATTCCCCTTAGTAAAAGAGCGCAGCGTTATGCCGCGTTTGTGACGAATTTCGGACCCTATGTTCCTTTAAGAATGCCGTTCGGGTTAGTCAACGCCCCGTATTTTTTTAGTAAGTTGATGTCACAGGTGTTAGCTTCGCAGTCCCGTATTTAGACGATATTGCCATTTATTCGAATAACTGGGAAGATCATTTGAAACACGTAAATGAAGTCCTGAAACGTATAGGCGACGCAAATTTAACGATCAAGCCATCTAAATGCAAATTTGCCCAAAACCGCACAAAATATTTGGGACACGTCGTAGGTAGTGGTGTACGAACTCCCGCAGAGGCAAAAATTAAGGCAGTCTTAGATTTTCCCACTCCCACTTCAAAGACGCAAATTAGAGCTTTCCTAGGATTAGCTGGGTACTACGCGCACTATGTTAAAAACTTCTCCGTAATAGCAGCCCCTCTAACCAATGTTTTAAAGGGAAAGGTTAAGAGAGAGAGTATAATTTGGACAAAGGAATGTAACCATGCATTCGAGGAGTTAAAGCGTAGATTGACCAAAAAGCCCGTATTGTACGCTCCTGACTATAAAAAAGAATTTATTGTCCAGAGTGATGCATCCGACCTAGGGATGGGAGTCGTGTTGTCCCAACGCGACGCGGAAAATGAGGGGCATCCCGTTCTGTATTTAAGTAAAAAATTTTCGGACGCAGAACGGAAATCCGAACGCGAATGCGCGGCCATTATCTATGCAATTAAAAAACTCAAGTATTACCTAGACGGACAAATTTTTACAATTGAGACCGATCACAACCCTTTGGTTTGGCTGAAATCAAATGCTGGATCAAATCCTAGGTTGATGAGATGGTCCCTCGAATTACAACCCTTTCAATATAGGGTGATACACAAGGCAGGAAAAAAACATTCGAATGCTGACGCTCTTAGCCGAAGTGAAACTAGAACTAAGAGTACGAATTAAAAGGGCAGAGATAGTTTTCCCTTATTAAGTTGTATATAAAATGTAGGTTCTTTAAGAAAAGTGCAGGAAATGCCAAATTTTAAAAGTGTTAATTGTATATATTTTTTGTGTTAAATTAGATATCAGAAAGATAAAATTTTAAATTTGGTAAAAAGTGTGAATATGCCTCTGTTAGTAGTATGAACAAGTATGTGTGTGTAAACAGAGAATTTTTTCTCTTCAAAAACTCTCGAAAAAATTCTCACTAAAGGGGGGGAGGTTGTAAGGTTTCCTTCCCGCGAGCTTAATTCCCATGAGAATAAAGAGTGCCGGCCCTTTTGATATTGGCGGTAAACAGCAGGAGAGTTGCACCTGGACATCGCTAACGAGACGGGCGCAAGGAAAATGACTTCACACAGAGGGCCGCCACAATGTCGAGGAATAAATCACTGTCAGCGCGCACATTAGCGGTACCTTTTGGTGATTCCTGAATAGGCCGGTGGTGACGAAACTCAAGAGCCTTCCCAGAATAGAGGTGGACCACTAGGAAGGTGAGTTGTTGGTCAACCAGAGTACATTATCCAATGTAGGAAAGAGAGGTGGGGCTTCACCACTTCATCCACCCCCTGAAGGAGTGAATAAAAACTGATGTTCGAGGAAAACGGAGGAGAGAATTTTTTGGGGAGTCTCGAACGAGTTTCAGGCTCCGGAGTACCGTAGAAAGCTGTGTGATCAGCGGATTGAAAGTCCGGACTGAAGTCGGACTTTGGTAGACAACCCCAAGGAATCGGCATCCCCGGACTCTCAGCTCATGAACTTGCGGGTACTCTTGGTAGTCTCGTAGTTTGGTATCACGTGGATAGGTGGAAATTATCCATCCGATAATTACTAGTCTTTCTGGACTAAATTCTCATGGAACTTTGACGTTTTAGAACTATGATTATGTTGGTTCCTTTGTAAATAGTCATATTTAATCAAGACTTCTCTGCGAGAAGTGTCTCTTAATTATTGCTGTATGAAATAAAAGTACTTAGGCCAACCTAAGCTTGAATTATTTGGTCACACTTAGGTCAAGACATTACACTGTAATACGATGGTCTACTCTTTTCTCTGATGTCCAGTCAAGTCATGGATTATTCAGCTCGTGTAGTTTTGTTAGAATATTGTTTCTTCGTAGACATGTCGTTCCACTTAACTTCTTACTTATTTAATTATAACTTCGAATAAAGAAAGTTTATTGTTCGTATGTCTTTTATTCCAACGGCTCGCAACAAAATGCTACAGAAGGTGTTCAAAATTTCAAACACTAGCTCTTTCACAGTATTGAAATTGGCGCTGCATGGAATTTTTAACATTCTGGAAGATTCTTGTTACATCTTGGACCTCGCTAGCAGCTGCAGGGATGTGCGATAAGACCTTTAGCTTATTCAACGGTGTTCTCATATACTTTTGATTTCATATGTCCCCAGAAGAAGAAAGGCATGGTAGATCTAGCAAATTTAACAGGCTAACGGGCGAAAAGTGATGTGATAAAATTAGGCGGTGATAGCCAAGGCCAAGCTGGACCCTGGGCAGAGTATTGGCTTATGGTCCCCCTATCGTCAGGGCCGCCATGAGCTGACCCGAGCCGCAGGCAAAGTACTGGCATGCCTCCCCCTCACACACAACAGTGCGACCAATCCATTCATAAAAGCAGAATACCTGCCAACAAGTAGCCCCTATGTTTTGACTAAGCAATTAAAAGGTAAGGCGGCATCCCTGTGTGTGTCGCGACTTGAAATCTGGTCTCTCCCCCCCCCCCCACTCTCCTCTCCCTTTGCGGATTATGACTGCGTTGACTGATTAGCGGACGGAACTCTTTCTTCCGGTTCCCCGGTGACGTCAAGTATTGTTGAGGAATTCTGATTTTGTGGTGTCGATTATTTTAATTATTATTTATTTCTTCGGAAAATTAATTCCCTTATTTAAGTTGAGAAACTCAAATCTTAATTCTTTGTCTAAATTACACGGAATATTTTTTCCCTTGCACTTTTTGAACTCTGGACAGCTAGCTTTCTCGTAACTTTAAACAACCCCCTTTATAGCATACGATCTTTTTCTTTCCACTCTTACTTTATATACCTCCTCCTTTCTGGAGAAACGCACGTGCAGGTTTGAATCGCCAGTAATTGCTTACTTCACTCTTTTGAACCCCCGTTGAGTTTGAAATTGAAAGTTGTTTCTTGAGTCTTCCGCTCTTTTGTAAAAAAGGATCCGAAACTCCTTTGGTCAATTTCCTCTTCCTGCCATTTATGACTCTTTGACAATAAGCGTGCAGTGGACCTCCCAAATTTTACTATCCAGACGCGACAGATTGTCTGTTTTACACAAAGACCCTTTTTCGAACCCTGTCCAGTTTGATTAATTATCCTTTGGGGTGTTAGGGCAATACCAACCATTTTTCTGAGAAACCTCGCTCTCCATTCAGAAGAGTCTAAGCTTCCCAATTGGTTAACTACAGGTCTTTGGGTGTACACAGGGGGTTGCTGGACGGTGTGGCGAGTTTCTGAGGACAGTTTGGCGTTTTGGCGCAAATTAAGAATTTTTATTCTATACCTTGCTGATTGAAAGTGCTTGGTACTTTGGCTCAGGAATTGAGCAATAAAGGATCGACTTGGCACTGTATTTTTTTTGGTATAAGAAAGCGGGAGAATTAAAACGAGGGAGACTGATCGAAAGACAGAGTTGAGTTCAAGCCAGAACAAGCGAAGAAGATGATTTTTGATTTTACCTTCTTTTGATTGGGCGCAGAGAGATCTGGCAATCAACCTTCCCCAGAAGAGTGATGACGGTTTTTCAGCGTCGGTGAGCTACCATATTGCGGACTTGCAAAGAGAAGGTGATTCGACGATGAAAGCAATTGATTAGAAAAATTTGTTTCAAGAGCGGCCATGCATAGGCCCCTTCCTGGGAGCGGTACAGAAATGTCCAGGACTGACCATCTCGTCAGTCAGTGCATGCGGCGCACTGAGTAGCCCAGCAAGATTCCAGGCTGAAATTATCCGGTCACCCGTCCGTGCCAGATGCCTTTGCGTTGCTGTATGATTTTCCTGGAGCCTGCGTCACTGTGAGATTGATCTGGAAGCAACTGAAGAGCCAGGAGATGTCACCGGGCATACCCAGTTGACCCGCCAGCCGAAAGGAACTGTCAGCAACAAGACCTAGTGTCCCGAACATGCGTGGAATAATTACCGGCTGAATAGGGCGGACATTTTCCATTGCAAGGTCCCATGAAAAGGCTCGAAAATTTGTCAAAGAGACTCGCCTCGCCTTCCACCTCTTGTGTGCACCTCCAAATCCAGACACCCAGCCCAGATTGCCCTCATCAATGCTGTCAGTTAAGTTTCTTTTATTTCTTTTTTTTAATTGAATATTTTGAATTGAAGTACGAATAACACCTAGCAGCATAAATATAATATTCAGTTTGAACATTTTTTTATTCTATTGTTGCAAATAGGTCATTTAACAAAATTTTGAAAGAAATAGGGATTCAATTGTGGATTCCTGAAAATCATGAGGTATTAACAAAGTTACTATGCATTGGAAGTTGTACTCTTTTATTATATTTTGAGTAAAGACAATTGTAAGAAATGCAGGAATGTATTTTGTGTGCAGGGTAAATTCTTAGCTTTAGAAATGTCAGCCAGCGAGCTTCATGACATTATTTTACAATTCTGTTTATACTCGTATGACAAGATTATTGATTGTACAATACCTTACTTGTATAAATGACCTTCTCCCGATAGGGGTCCTCAAACTTTGCATTTCAGGAATTTATGTTAAGTGTTTATGATCCAGGAAGAGTGTATTTTATTCAAGAGTGCTAGCAAATTGTGCACACAAACATGTCCATCGCCACAAGTGTGTTCATGTTTTTTTTATATTTTTTTATTTAAATCCTTAAATAAATTGCATTTAGTTCAACTTCACAGTTTCTGTCCTACTTTCATGGATATGTTTTCTCAATCAATGTGTCCTAACAGATTTTCCAGGTCTGGTATTATTTACTTATAAATTTATGTCAGTGTAAGGTTTACCTGGGGTTATTGCTCAAATATTTTGAACACTATGCAGCTTGCTTAATTTACTTGAATGTACTTTTCTTATGATGTTTTATTTAGATCATGGTTGCATAATCTCTTATCTGAAATCTATAATTAAATGTAACAAAATTAATTTATGAAAATTCACACGACAATTTCTAGCCATTTAATTGTATGCAAAAATTCCTGCTTGTGAGGAAGGAAATGAATCTAACGGAACTGATTATATCAGTCAGTGAAATGATTTTATTCACCAGTACATGCACAGGTAAATGTATCTGTAATTACTTGTGTATCCTCAGAGGAAAAATATGCTTGAGAGTTCAGGACTCAATAAATTGATTTTTTTTTTCTTTTCACAACAAATAATACAACCATATTGAAATGTATACAATTTTTCCTACTATGTTCTCTACATAAGATAAATTATGTTTTATTTGGATAATACCATCGTTTTTCTTATAGAAACTTCATTACAAATGATTATTAAGTTTTCTTATGATTTGTTATGCAATTATTCAAAAGTATCAAAATAAAATTTTAATTTGATACCTTCTATCACTTTCAGATCCGGTCAGACAGTATTTTTTTACGCAGCTCTATATAATTGGTATTTCTACCTTTTAAGGTTTTTTTTATTTATTTAAAATGTTTTAATATGTTCGTTTTCTTTGAAAATGAGATATAATAAAATAAATTTCATTTTTTAGAATCAAAGAACCACATTAAAAGGATTTTATTAATCATCTATGAAATATGTTGCTGTTCTCTTAAAGGTTATCCGGCCTGCCTATTTTAAAATAATAGGATAATCGTTTGAAATAATAGTATAATCAGTACATTCCGGTTCTAACCAGACAATCAGAGACTTTTAGAAATGCAGTCCAAGATTCAATCACTGAATTAATATTAGAAAGTTTTTAAAATATTGTCACTGTTATATAAAACTGTCGTATGTTAGATTACCCAAAACATTTTATTGATGCACAACTCTTGTATAGGTTAGCTACATCTGCTTTCAGATTGTTTTATGTGATACGTGATTGTTGTATGATGTCACACAATACTAGATGTTTCAGCTGTTAATCAATATTTTGTATGTTTTGTTGAGTGAGGTTTTTACCACAAGGCATATTGATATAAAGTCGACGGTATTATTTTTGGCTTATAGTTATTGAATTTAAAAAAGTTTGCGCATCTTTGGCTTGGGCAATAGGAAATTTTACAAACGAATTATATGTCTCCCTTAGGTTTCTATCGTAGATCGAAATTCGCGAAGTCCAAGCAACGGAAACCTAAACTAATTCAAAGATCACATTCAATAAATTGTTTTGTTATGATTTCTGTGCTCTAAGTGCGAGAGCAAAGAATGACGTCACCGGCTCTCGGCGAAGCGAGCCAATGAAATTGTCCGATTACCTGCCTTTGGTGTATCAGGGTAGGGTTTGTAAATATGCCTTCGGATCTCCCTAGCCTTCGGGAAGTTCAACCAACAAGTTCCAAATGATCCCAAGAAAAAGAAAAATTACATCCAAAGCCTTCTTCCAAAACTTGTGCGAAATATGTTTGAGATTGTATCTCCAGTGAGCGACCATTTCTTGCCTCCAAAATAAAGTGCTTCGCATTCAACAAATGAGAAAAGAAGTTTAATGCTAAATTGAATAGTAGTGCAAATTTCTGTGCTGTATATAGTGCAAACAACTTTTTTTTTGTTTTAAATAATATTATCGTGTCTTTCCCATGAAACCGTTCAGTGACCGGAATGGTGACAAGTCCGGGAGTAAAAATTGCGTTCTCTCTCTGTTCTGTGTATAGCATTATATTTGTAGCTACATCTGTACAAGTTTCTGAAGAATCTATTTTTCAAAAGTATATCGAAGAACCGTTATTGAACAGCTCAATCGATTTAATCGACTTTTTGTGGACGTGATATGACTGGTACGAAGCAGTGACTCTTTTAAGTGTAAAAAAAATGACCGGAGGCTGTTTTTTAAACAGCCGCTGATGTTAAAGGCGTAGGAGTTCTTTAATCGCGTGACTCTTTTGTTTCTCGAAGTTTCTAGTAAGTTTTAAGTTTAAATAAGTTGTTTTTGTAACTTCTGTTGTTACCCTTTATCTCTAAAATAAGACATTAGTTATGTTTTTAAGATATGTATTACCGAGATATAGAGGATCGCGTCACCAATTCATCGTATTTTTGCCCAACTTTGCGACTCGGTAGTCGCTGAACTACGATTTTGATTTTCAATTTTTTTTTGCAACTTCTGTTGTTACCCTTTATCTCTAAAATAAGACATTAGTTATGTTTCTAACATATGTAGTTACCGAGATGTAGAGGATCACCCATGCGAAGATATTTGGCGTTTGAGACCCCCAATGGAAGGCACGTAGTCCTAGGTTAAAACATAATATGATTGAAAATCTTGTTAACTGATGCAACTTGGTCTAGCTAAGTCCGTGAGCCAAAGAAGAGAAAGGAAGTAAGGAAAAGTATGGCAGAGTTTATTTCTGAAAGTTGACTCGGCGTTATGACATCATCGACAAGATGGTGTCCACTGCGGAGCTGCCCTACGGCCCTTATAAAAGTAGGCGGATACGGACAATTGAGTCACTTGTACTTGTTATTCAAGCACTTGTTTGTTTTTCTTACCTTCGATCGATGGATCGGTTTCTGGTTAACCCTGTTTTGTATTTACCACTCGTCTTTTGATTCTGTTATTAGCATGTTTTTAACTGCAGATTTAATATTGTTTTCTTAATAAATAAATATCAATTAAAATGTGATTACATTCTTTCTTGAACGAAAAATACACTTTCTGATAGAGACGGAGTAAAGGTGGGTGTCAGCAAATAAAAACTCCATAAAGTAACCTAGAAGAAACTTTGAAATATAAGTCTTACTTTAGGTCCAGTATACGGGGCAGGTTGTCTTCCTGGAGGCAACGCAACATGGGCAACCCTATTCACTTATTAAACTTCCTAAACCGCACATAAAAGGCCTCCTCCGGAAGAGCATGCTTGAGGAGTGGCAAACCTCATGGAAGAATGGTGATACAGGCAGGAAAATCTATAATATCATGCCCTCAGTTAGTCTCCGTCCTACTAACTGGATTGGAGAGGATGTTATCTTCTTCTCTCAACATAGCCCTTTCTTGCCTACCTCAAAAGGTTTCACCTGTCTGAGAGCGATTTTTGCAGCTGTGGTGGAATTGGCACGGCACTTCACTATGCCCCGGTGTGTATTTGCACAGTATTTTGGCATATGAGGAAGCCAGCGCCAAACTTTGAACAAGAATGGCTGAAAAGAGTCGCCAATAACTTCGTCTCCAGGCATAAAATTAGTGGGATTATCAAATTCATGAGCGAAAACAGAAATCTTTTCCGGCCTCCCTAGACTTCAACTTTCCAGTGAGCTGAACTAAAACACTCAATTACCGGACATTCCCCCCCCCCTTTAGAAAAGAAAGGAATAACAACATCTAAAGTAAAGAAACTATGAACTAATAGTGTGACAGTGAAAATGCCTGTGCTGTACATAGTGTAAATATTTCTTTCTTTTTGTTTATTTTGTTTTACTTTTTTCTTAAATAAAATTCCCGTGTCTTGCCCATCAAACCGTTCAGTGACCGGTCTGGTCACGGGTGTGGGGGTAAGAGACGGCGTTCTGTTCTGTCTTTCTGGAGGGCATTTGGGGGAACTGGACTGTTTTGTGTTTCGCTGGGAGGAAGAATAGGAGACCAAGGATAGAACACATGGCCTACTTCTTTTTATATAAATTCCTCAGCCATGTCCTGTCCTGACCCACTAGGTTACTGGTGGGTTGTTATTAATGTTTTTATACTTACCCCCACACTGTAATATATACAGTTATTTCTTAAAGTTAACTTTTATTGATTTTTTAATAATAACATTTACAGTATATGTATGTCAGTCAGATTTACAGCATATGATTTTACAGAAATATCTAAGGCATTCAAATTTATTTTGAAAAGAAGAAGATGCAAATACCCGGAACGTTCTTCATTCCTGTATTTTCTGAAGAGATGTTATGAAAACCTTCATTTCAATCTAAAGAAATACAAAAGTTTTATACTTATTATACATAAACTCAGTTTTCAGATGTTAAAATTTGTTTCAACTTTTGCTTAAAGGATATTTAGAGCTTTTTAAGGCGAAAAGAAATAAAATTTCCTGCTATGTGTCTCAGGAAGTAATGTTTGGATCTTTTCTATAGCATAAACAATGTGGTAATAAAAACCTCTATTCGATGGTGTTGGCGCCTTTGAACTGTAAATTGGCATCTTGGCGATAAATGGTTGCCAAAATATGTGAGCGGGCCGATGCGCACTTTACTACGCACTACTCTTGTCTCTCTCTCTCTTGTTAAAAAACCATGTATATAAGTTCTGTGTGTGTGATCGTATAATAAATGTTGTGATCGTGAACAAGGGCCATGCTTCAACTTTCTTATTCGACGGACATTAAAATACAAATTCCATTCCACTGCTCTCCCTGAGTTTGGACGGAAACATTGGTCCGTCGAGCCGGAGTTGAATCATACTTGCCAATGGATAAATTCTTTGTTAAGAAGTAATTTCGTTTCGTTTTGAAGCAGCCCTTGTTCAGATTTTCGTCAGTCCACAATAAACGTTCCTACCAATCAAAGCGATTCCTTTGAAAAGGAATAATATATTTTGTTTGAAGGAATAAATTGCGTCTCATCATGATGATAACAGAACTTAATCGTAAGCAAACGGCTTACAAAAATAAGCTGAAAAAATCGAACAGTTCGTTAATGCGTTCCAAGCTGCAGACGGAACCAAGGACTATATTGAATTAACTTCAAAACTGAACAGTATAAACGATATACTTAAAGAACTGGATAACCTCCAAAACGAATATTGTGCTCTTCCTGATAAGGTAGAATTGAATAATTCATTGGATATTCTAATCGATATGGAAGAAGATGCAGAAAAATTCAAGGTACGCATCCTTGTATTTTTATCGAAATATGAAGGGCAGAAAACAGAAAACGCTAAATTAACTCCAAAGAGTCACATAAAATTACCTTTCTATGATTAATTACCAATAGGTATTGAATATTTATATCTGTGTTTATATTCCTTATCATATATATAATTGCTCGAATGTTTTACGTATTTCATTACAGTGCTAATTAGTGAATACATTGTGTATTAACAATTTCGTATAGTTTCCATGCGTTGTTATGTAATCAATGTGTATTGCATGTGTGTTGCATGTAAACATTGCAACGGGGCCCAGGATGTTGGCGCCTTTGAACTGTAAATTGGCATCTTGGCGATAAATGGTTGCCAAAATATGTGAGCACGCCGACGCGCACTTTACTACGTACTTGTCTTGTCTCTCTCTTGTTAAAAAACCATGTATATAAGTTCTGTGTGTGTGATCGTATAATAAATGTTGTGATCGTGAACAAGGGCCATGCTTGTTTATTCTTACTAACTAAGGGCCAACTTTCTTATTCGACGGACATTAAAATACAAATTCCACTCCACTGCTCTCCATGAGTTTGGACGGAAACAGATGGTTTAAATTTTGAAAAAATCTCTATAATGTCCAAAATAATTTATTTTGTGAGAAAATATTTAGTGATGGAATGCATAATACAGATCATATTTGTTCTAAACATTATCCGGATTTTGACGTTCTATACTATAAAAACTTACATATCTAAAAAACTTTTATGTTTATGTATCTTGGGAAAATGTATCACAGAAGCAACTTGATTTTTCGATTTGTAAATGTTCGGTCTCATTTTTACTACATTTTATACACGCGCGTATACTCATGCAAACTGAACGATTCGGGAACCTTTCGAAGCGAACCAAATCTTACCGGGCTTTCGCGAACGCAAAGGGATTAGCAATTCACGTTGGGACGTGTTCGAATGAGGTTCGTCATTCCCCGCGAACCTCCTTCGAACGAATAGGGTCCAATTTGCAAATCAAGGCGTATTCCAAACACTTCCAAAAACTCCCCATCTATTGGCGATTTACAAGCGATGATTAATGGTTCGAAATGGATTTCCTTTTTCCCCATTCTTCGCAGTTGGTTCATCGTAAAAATAATTTCTTCGAACGGCTCACAAGCGGTTTGAGAACCGTTCTTGCACATGGTTCACGGTTGGTTCGTCGTGAAAATAATTTCTTTGTGCCGCAGGACAAAGAACTTTTGCAACAGAGCATGGTCGGCAATCAATTTGCGACAGTTAGAGTTACCCCATTGCCAGTGAATTAAGTTGAAAAAGTATATACTAGACAGAGTATATGACTGAAGTTTAATGGAATACAAATTCATAATAACACAAAAGAATATTCTAGATAGAGTATTCAAAAGAGGTTTAATGGAATATAAATTCATATTCACCCAAAAGGACACCTGGATGAATAAAAATGTGAGAAACGTGTATAGCTTTAAAAGGCAAGTCCTTAGAACACTTAATTTAAATAACACTAAAAGTTTGTTGCTGCTATGGCGTTCTAATAGTCATTTTATCTGTCATGTTGAGTACGATTTTAAATGCTGTTATTCATGCAATTATGATGCCGTTCTGTTGTAATTTTTCCTATTAAACCTTTGCTTTATTGGGGTTTTTTGCTTAATTTACTAAGAAAGAGTCCCCTATAGAGGCAACACTTTTGATTTCCGACCTCACGTAATATTGTAAAAGTCATTTGTCTTGTTGTGAGTAATTATCCATAGAAGTTTGTTGCCGGAGTTCCAGACTAGCCTGTATGCATCTTCACAATATATCTGACTACTATAGGCTTTTTTATTACATGACAGAAAATTTCAGGAATACTTTAGATTGGTGACATGGTGAAGGAATGAGTCTCTATGGGAATTATTAATTTTCGTATTGTCTTCGTAACACCTTTAGAAAGTAGGCTACATTCGAATCGTTGCTTGAATATTTCCACCTTTTATAATTTCATAACAGTTATGGAAAATCATGATATGAGCTCGGATCTCAAGCACTGAGGTTCGTGTCTCTGACATTCTCTTTTACTCACCACCTCAAAATAGCTTTCTGCAAAAGTTCTGTTTTTTGATTATCTAGGTCTACGGAGAGATAATGGAATGCCAAGATTTACGTTTAAAAATGTATAAAAAATATAAACGTCCAAGATAGGAGATTGGTATCCAAATTTTGAGACATTGAAAAGAAGTGGAGGAGAAGTTAGGAGTTTCGAAAACTAACAGCAAAGCATTGTAGTTTCACTTTCACAAATATACCAAACTTCCTAGAATGCGATTTTGCTCGCCTTATCTAAATAAAATTCCTTTTCTTAAATTCAGTAATTCGTTATTAAACACGAAAATGAATAAAGTGAAGTGAACTTTTAAGGAACTTGCCCTTCCTTGTGTTACTCATGGTAAAGATTTTTCTGCAGAAAGGTGGAAAGCCTGACCACCGTAGGGATGGTAAACAGGTTAATGTGCATTTCCCAACAAGCTCATATCCTTTGTCACAGGAGTAGAAAACCGACTGACCGATGCGGTACTTCGAAGACGGAAGAGAATTGCTGCCATCTGCATTGGTATGCGATCCATCACTTATATATCCCGGATCATAACATTGTTCACCTTCGGAATAGTAGGCATTTATTTAAAAAGACGTATAAAACAATTTATAGTAACTATTAAAAGCATGTTAAATAGGGTGGTCCGAAAAAAACTTTTTTTTTCCTTTTCGAAACACTATAGTGTGGAAAACTTGCCTCTAGGGAAGATAAATAAAATGCCTTTTTTTTCTCTTTACATCTGATGGTAGCGCATCGACCCTAAACTTTTCGAAAATATACGATTTTCATAATTTTTCTAATAACAGGAAAAAGTCATACGACTTCTATAACAAGTAGCTAGAGGTATAGTTTAGAGGAACAAAATGTAGGTAAGATAAATAAATGAAAAAAATAATACATTTCACAATTTGTGAATAACGCATTACACTCAAAAATTTCATTATTTTAACAAAAAATTGACAAATTGAAACAAAAAGTTGTTTCTGATTGTGTAAAATTTCATTTTGTAATCAAATATAGTCCTTTACTCGTCTTCAGTTTCTTTTGTACTTTGAAATAAGAAAAACTTGGCATTGAAGATCTTGAAAGAAGTGTAGTTCTTATAAAACACATCTCTGGAATTGGAACCGACGATTTTTGTGATGCCTCGGTTACTAGCTTCACACATCGTTTCACTGCTTGGGTATTACATGGAACTTGTAAAAGTTCCACACAGCCGTTTTCCACCTGATTTGACCTTAGACCAAATCTCTTGATTCGAGAATCTTCGCAGCAAAGGTGGTGGTGAAAGTGTAATACTGTTCCAGGAATCATTTCAATGTAGTCTGTAGCTAGGAAATTGGTTTTTGGTGGTTGGAAACTCCTAACTGACTTTCTTTTAGAAGCCACGTTTCTAGTTTTTATAATTATTCTGAAACCTAACTCTCTTATATGATCCCTTTTATTTCCTATCATACTCAAAGGCAAGTTTTCTGGATGGACAAAGAATGCATTTCTCTGAATTACTGGGTCAATGACTTTTAACAAATTTTCTGGCAGGAATCTCAACTATTTTATAACTTCAAATACATGTTCTGGTCCATTTGGGAAGTACTTACTTTTCTTAATATGAAACCATACAGGCATATATGATTTTAGGATAAAACAAACTAAGATCTTGTCTTCATCTGTTGGGTTCTCAACACTTAAATTCAAACGGAGAACTCTGTTCGCCGTTGTTAACCATCCTGAATGGGAAAGTGGACTTGAACAGTTAAATCTTCAGGAGAGATACCTGATTTTATAGCATAACTTATGTCCAGCAGATACTGTTGATCTTTGCTTAAAATTTTCCTTTCAATTTCTGGAATCTCACACTTATTACTTTTAAAATTTACCATTGGGAGTTTCTCACATTTACTGAGCTGTGCACCAATCGAACCACTAAATGATTTTGGCCCAGCTGTTTTACTATCTAAATTTATGAACAGATGCCGAAATGGCAATTCATTAAGTGTAAGAGGCTTTTAACTTGTTTTTCAATTTTGCAAATATCATCTGTTTTCCACCCCGTATTGGTAACGGTTCCATCCCATCCAATTACGTCCAGTTCAAGTAATAAAAATCCAGTCTCATTCAAATAAGAAAGAATACTATTGGCAATGTTTTGAGCAGACCCAGAATAGGGTGCAACGCGACCAACACAGAACCTGGTTCTTGTAATATTGAATGATTTTCCTCTTTTATAATTCTTCGAAACTGCTTTGAGTTTAATTTTTCAATCACGAGGGTCTGTTTCCACGCCACAACCAAGCAATGGAACGATATGTGAAGATGGTAACCGAGGAATCACAAAAAATCATCGGTTCCAATTACAGAGATGGTTTTATAAGAATTACGCTTCTTTCAAGATCTTCAATGCCAAGTTTTTCAAGCAAATCTTATTTCAAAGTACCAAAAGAAACTGAAGACAAGTAAAGTACAATATTGGATTACAAAATGAAATTTTACACAATCAGAAACAACTTTTTGTTTCAATTTGTCAATTTTTAGTTAAAATAATGTGTTTTAGAGCGTAATGCGCTATTAACAAATTGTGAAATGTCTTAATTTTTTTTATTTATTTATCTTTTCTACACTTTGTTTCACTAAACTATACCTCTAGTTACTTGTTATGGAAGTTATATGCTTTTTTTCTGTTATTAGAAAAATTATGAAAATTGTATATTTTCGAAAAGTTTAGGGTCGATGCTCTACCGCCAGATGTAATCAAAAGGAAGAAAAACATTTTTGCATTTTACTTATCTACCCAAGAGGCAAGTTTTCCGCCCTATAGCGTTTCGAAAAAAAAAAGTTTTTTTCGGACAACTCTAATGTTAAATATAACTTTTCATTCAACTACTTGAATAAGACTTTAATGGCAATCTGCCCAACTTTATAGCATAAAAAATTGTTTTATACGCCTAAAGAAAAAGTAGTTTTCATTTGCATCGTGAATATTAACAAATGTTATATCAGGAATACGAAAAATGTCTCATGTCTCTTATTAATATATTGTCGTTTCGAATTTTTAAATCCTTTAAATGCATTAACCAATCAGCAATTTTGAGCATAAAGCATAATTTCACAGAAACAATTTTTTTCTCACGTGAGGGTGAAATTGTTTCTTCATAGGTCAACTCTTTCACCCTCACGGTCATGGCTTTTAAGATAAGAAGCTAACAGTAATAACTTTCAAAGTCAGTTACAAAGCGATATTTAATAATACAGGGTGTCTGGAAATTCACCGACAAACTACAAGAGATAATCGAAAATGTCAAGACAAACAGCATTTGTAGTAGAGCATGGAATCTCAAATGCAGTCATAGAGGTCGTTCATTGCCAGCGAATTTAGGAAAAGAAACTGATATACAAGATAGGCGACAAAAATCAATGTTTAATGGAATACAAAATCAAAATAACAAAATAGGACGGTTACATGAATAACAACGTGCGAAGCGTGTATCGCTTTAAACGGCAAGTCCTTTGAACACTTAGTTTTATTGACTCGAAAGATTTGCTGCTGATACAGCGCCCTATTTGTCATTGTATTTATCATGCTGAGCATGACTATAATGTTGTTATTTTTGAAGATTTCTCCATGAGCCTTCGTTTTATAGTATTCTGTTTTTAAATTCACTCCCGAAGAGCTCCATGTAGCGGCCATCCATTGCGCTTGCGACCCCACGAAAAGTTATTTCTATCTCTCCCCTTTTGTAATAGTTATTTAAAATTAATAGTATTTGTACTGTGCGCAATTACCCCTTGAAATTTGTTGGCGGAATTCCAGACAGCATGCAAAAAGTTTCATAATATATCTGATTACCATAGTCTTATGCATCATACATCCATACGCACATCATTACGCATATACGCACAGATTATTTGAGTATTACTGTATATTGGTTACATGGAAAAGAAATGAGCCCCTATGGAAAATATTAATTGTCTTGTTGACTTTATATCATCTATAGGCCATAGGCTGCATTCGAATGCCACTTTATTTCTACCTTTTATAATTTTATAAAAGTTATGGAAAATCATGATATGAACTCGATCCCTGAATATTGAGGTGCGTGTCTCACAGATTCACTTTTATTCACTGTCTCAAAATGACTCCCTACAAAAGCTCTGTTTTTCCATGATCTAGGGCTCCGGGCAGATCATGGAATGGCCAACTCTAACTTAAAAAATATGAAAATTTTGAAAGTCTATGTTTTGAGCTAGTTACCCAAATTTTAGGTGTAGTAAAGAAAAGTGGAGTTTGGGATAATTTTGAATACCAATTAGTATAAAATTGTGATTTAATTTCACAAGTATGCCAAACTTCATAGACCCAGGTAGCACAACATGTTGCACGATGCTACACAATATTGTTTGATATTATATAATATTATGTAGTACTTTGCCACATTATACAATATTGCGATTATTTTTCAATATCCTATTATATTATACAATATGTTTGTGCTACTGGGAGAATGCGGTCTTTCATATCTTATTTATATCAAATTTCAGACCCCCCCCCCCCCACTTTGCCTTACAAAAAAATACTACTTTACGTGTATTTTACCTACCCATAAAGTTTGGCCATGAGCTCAAGCGCACCTTGTATTATTATTTCTAAAGTTATTGGTATACAAAAAGCAAATATGAGTCACAGCGCAGAGTAGGTTTAAACAATAAAACATTGTAGCTGGACTAGGACAATAGCGGCACAATTTTTAAAAAAACCTAATCGATCAGCACTGTTGTTTCCTATCGTAGTACAATGTCAATATTTACCTTTTACACACATTGGAAAGGACCCTGACCAGTCACCAACAGATTCACAATTTATGCTATCCTCTCCTAATAGGATGAATCCATCATCACACGCATATTTGAGGTGAGTTCCAATTGGGAAATCAAAGTCATCCTCTGAAGACGGTTGGCTGGAAGCATCGAATGGGGGTATCACATCTACGCGTCCATTTGAAATGCTGCCGGGATTTAAGCAACGCATTGGAGGTGCGTCAGAAAATGCGTCAAAAATTTGAACACGATATATACGAAGGGAGTCTTAAAGTTTTGTTTGAGTACGTGGTAATTACTCAATCTGATTATCCTCTTTCACACGGGCAAATTCCAAGCGATTAAAACCGTTCAAAATAACCGATTTTTGAAAAAAACGGTTTTCGGTTGTTTTTTTTATAAAAGCAAAGCTTGTGGACAGAATTTTTTTTATTAATAATTATATACAGTAAGTAAGTATTAATACAATAATTAATTAATGTATTAAGTAATGATTATAAATAAATAAGTAATACAATATGTAATAATAATAAATGAGTAATTATTGCAATAAGTAAGTATTGTAGTTAACATTTTTTATTAACATTGTTTTCGCAAGAAATTAATTCATTGGCCAATATTTATCACCTAATATGCTCATAAAGACTCTTTCAGCAATGTGTTGATCTGTGAGTAGACACCTTTAATCGGAAACAACATCATTCAACGTAGATACTAATCTTTCGTACAGACAGACGCCGTTTGCAGACAAAATTTTTTTATTCGCATTGTTTCTGCAGGAAATCAATCCATTGGCCAATATTTATCTGTTCATAAAGAATCTTTGAGTAATCCGCCAACCAACAGACTCCTCGAGGAAGCTTTTGTCGGTGATTGGCCTAGGATGATGAAATTCAAAGCTTTATAACATGTTAAATTTTAGTCTAGTCGAACTTAAAACCGAGCCTCTCTTCCGACCTGGTTTTTGATAACCGGTTTAAATCGATTAAAAAAGAACTGAAAAAAAACCGGTTAAGCGAAACAAAAAAAAGATTTTCTGTTTAAACCGGTAGGTTTTTCCTGTCCCTATAAGCTACTGACGATAACTAGGGTAAAAAAAACATATTGTTCCCTGAGCGCCACTTATCCTCGTTACGTCACTGACAACGGTTACAAAACATTAATGCATTTATGTCACTTTTTCAAGTCAAATGTGACGAGGGGGCAAAAAAACCATGCTCAAGTGTTGTTTATACAAGCAA
>BGPR01017682.1:2848-22563 GCA_013235015.1 Araneus ventricosus | reverse complement strand
ATTTGTATACAATTAATTATTATTAATCACTAAGTAGGAAAAGGTATTAAAAATATTTCAGACTGTGAACTGTATAAAGATTAGAAGTTTAGTTAGATATTTCACATTATAAGTTGAAATCAGTTTAATTTAATATATTCGATCAAGGAAACTTCACGTTTTTCATTAAATACATTTTTTATCCCAATCGTTGTATTTTGAGCATTTATAAACATTCTTAATTCTTGTGATAACTTCAGTACAAAAGCACATGCAACATGTCTCTTGATAATGAAAGGAATATTATAAAAATGCAGCAAATAATTTATTTATTGTATTAGAGATTTGCAAGATAGGAATAATCTCCAGTTTTTTATATTTATAAATTTGTCATAACAATCAAATTCTGCATGCTATCCTCTACGATATAAGTCAAATAAAATATATGAGAGAGTTTGAAGTATTTTTATATAAAATAATAAAATTACGAGTGTTAAGACAATAAAAGAAGGAATTATTAAATATAGCAAATAATTAACCAATAAAGATACTGAAATAATACATTTAAAATTCTTACAGGGAAAAAATTCTTAATACAAAAGAAAAATAATCAAGAGTAATTTTCTTAAAATTTTTTCTGGGTGCATGTTTTTGTACCTTAAGTCTGGGATTTCCACTAATGGATATTATAATTTATTATTGTTTCTCAAAATAATAGTCATTTCTCTAAAATCTGAATAGATACTGCTATGGTTATTGAGAGATTTTAAAATAAAATTATCTTTGAATCTAGAAATACGCCCAGAAACTCTGTGACAGTGAATTTTAAAATCAGATAAGTTAGATCTAAGATAAATAATTCTAATATAATGAAAATACTCATAAATTATAATGATCTTCTACAACTAATGTTTTCATCTCAATAACCATGGAAAAGGTCCTGATACATTTGAAGAAAATATTTTCAATACGTGAAACAATGCTGTCTACTTTAGGCAGTAATGTCTCCCTAAAGAAAAGAAAACATAATCTATCCACAAATATTAAAATGATTCCACCAAATGCTACAAAGCATTGACGTGTTTGTGTGTGTGTGCTTTTAATATCAAAGAATTAGTTCTGTGAGTTTTTGCTTTATGTTATGTAGATTTTAAATTTCAATTTATCACCGTGTTTACTTGTAAATTTCTTTTGTTGACAGTATAATATTTATTGTGTAAAAAATAGATATATATGTTTCTGTTTTGAGATCATGTCAAGTGATGAACAGAACGCCGCCCCATGTCCCCGTGCCTGATGCCATTACGGCAACCGAAACTGTGTCAAATGATGAACAGAAAGTTTATGGAGCAAAGGTATAAGTTTCTACAAATATTTCCAGGATTGATTACATTAAAATGAGTGTGTTCTTCCCATATAGTTGTAGAGACAAAAGTTAATATTGTATTTACATTTACAGAAATTGCTGCTTTTTTATGTATGAAAATATTGTGAAAATTGTATATTTATGTGTGTGTATTGTGAAAATTGTATGTTATATTATTGTATTTTATTACTAGGCATTCTGTAGAAGCTGTATATTTGTTATAAAGTTGCAATAAATAAATATTTTCTTTAAACCTTGAAAGTCACAATTACCATATTTTTGTAAAATTATTTATAATTGTGTGAAATTTAAAAGTTCATATTTGTTATTAAATATATGACTATCAATAAACGTCTTTTAAATCTTGGAAATAATTAGAAACTGTATGAATAAATATAATAAAAAGTATTGGAAACAGTTATAAAATCTTTTCATTATTCTTCTAATAGCTACTTGTTTGAAAGAAATTTTACCAATTTCCTATTGTTTGCAACTAATCAAAACAATAAAGAGAAAAGTAATCATCCTGTAGCATTCAATTGAAATTCAAGTAAAGAAAGATTCTGAAATTGCATTAGATTATATGCTTAGTTTCTGTCAGTTCTTTGGTAATATCGATTTTAATGTTGGTAACTGACAAAGATTTTTCTTATTTGCATGTTTTCAATTGCCAACTATAAGCATGCTAAAACATTTTTTAGGGTACTTTTCCGTTAGCCGGGCGCAAGCGAAAAATCGCCAAATAATATAGAATTCCGCCAAATCTTGGCTCGCGTTTGGTTGACAATTGGCGACATTTTAGCCGGGCGTTTGGTTCATAATTGGCGACATTTTAGCCGGGCGCAAGCGAAAAATCGCCAAATAATGTAGAATTCCGCCAAATTTTGGCGACATTTGCGCCCGGCTAATGGAAAAGTACCTTTTTTAGAATAAAAAATTTGAATATCAGAGATATTCAAATAAAAACCGAGAAGAAAAGTAAGAATTTTGTATTCATATCACAATCAAAAAATATTCTGTATTAAAGCTTCTAGCTATTTTATAGTTAAAAAAATTACTAGAATCTTTATACCCTTATATAATTAATTTTTGATTTTTTAAAAAAATCTAACTTATGATTAGCTTTGGTTATTTGTTATTAAAATTTCTTTGCATTTCTTTCAATTTTTTAATCTTATATTTTTTATTTATTCTCTTCAGATTCTATTATAATGTTTGCTGTAATTACTTAAGTAATAGTTAAAGGGTTGAAAGAAAACAATTTAGTGATTTTTCACAATGTTTAATCAGATAGTTGGTACTTTTCCGTTAGCCGGGCGCAAATGTCGCCAATTACAAACCAAACGCGAGCCAAGTCGCCATGAACCAAACGCGCGCCAAGTCGCCAAGCGAAGCGAATGACAGGGCGCAAATGTCGCCAATTGTAATTTTCGGGTTGTAAGAAATTTGGCGGAATTCTACATTCTTCGGCGATTTTTCGCTTGCGCCCGGCTAACGGAAAAGTACCAGATAGTTAAATCCTCACAATTTGAAGGGTAAAAATGTGATTAATAATAGGTGGAAATGTATGGTGGTCGAACCAAAAAAAAAAAATTAATTTCAAATTAATGGCAATGAAAAAAGTGCATTAGCATGTTATAACTGTGAAATGGAGCAGCAAATATGTAGAAACAAACATGAGGAGGAACATAGTAGCAAAAGAATATTAAGGATGTAATATAGTGGAGCAATTAATCTCGACTAAGATAAAAAAAATGATGTATCATAAATTTGAAGTAGATGGTGAAATTTATCAAAACTTAACATAAATGCACATACCTAACCTGTCTATTGATGTCCTTCCAACAAAATTATCATTACCCTTTTCGTTAGTATAATTTCTTACAGTGTAGAATATTTTATATATTTTTTTAAATTCATTTGTTAAAAATTTACAATTGAATTTGAATTAAAGAGTTAGGGGATTTGAAGCAAAGATGTTAAAACCACGGGAGTCTTCTGTGCTGAACAGTAGGAAAACAGAACCGAGTACGTTAATCTAAAACGTCATTGAAAAAGTACCATAAGAGAGCAAACAAAAAATGCGAGGCAAAGATACATGTTAGGATACTGCTTAAATTTGTAACCGAAGTAATTCAAAAAATATACCAGGCACTTTTCCGATAGCCGGGCGCAAATGTCGTCAATTGTGAACCAAACGCGAGCCAAGTCGCCGGGCGCAAATGTCGCCAAAATTTGGCGGAATTCTACATTATTTGGCGATTTTTCGCTTGCGTCCGGCTAAAATGTCGCCAATTGTGAACCAAACGCGAGCCAAGTCGCCGGGCGCAAATGTCGCCAAATGTCAACCAAACGCGAGCCAAGTCGCCGGGCGCAAATGTCGCCAAAATTTGGCGGAATTCTACATTATTTGGCGATTTTTCGCTTGCGCCCGGCTAACGGAAAAGTACCATATATCATTTTGAAAAGAGGACTGCTCTTGTTTTGTTAAGATTTCCGTACGCTAAGGGCGAGAGCAAAGAATGACGTCACCGTCTCTCGGCGAAGCGAGCCAATGATATTGTCATATTTTCTGCCTTTGGTGTATGAGAGTAGGGTTTGTAACATGCAGCTAGTAGACATTTAACCCGTGTTCTTTTCGTAGCCTTGCACTTGTTCTATTGCTTGTCCACATTAACGTAAAACACGCCTTTGATATCAACATTAAATTGGCTCGGCACATTTTACGTCCAGCAGTATGCTAATTGCTAAATATGCTGATAAAAAGAATTAAAACATAGTAGCGATAATCTTTAAGTTTATTGGATTATTTCATTATGGAATTAGTATCTTGAGGACTTCCTATACAGATTCTACAGAAAAATTGATCAAATAAAAGGAGAAAGTAAAAGCTAGCTAAATATTTTCTTAGCTTTCAACAATAGAAAACACGCGATTAAATATTTGTTTTAACAATGAAAACACACAGAAACACACATATATATATTCTCCTTTATTATTAATAGAGATAATCGAAACACTAGCACAGTGTTTAAAAGAAAGAAATGTACTGCTATAAAGTATACGTAATAAATATGTATAACACATATCGTTGGCAATATATCGCAAGCTGTGAACGTCGATTCTGAGAAGGAAGCTAAGGTGAAGCTTTTATAGGTATAAACTAAATGATTTGCAGAATATTTTTAAGAAAGTTTCTGAAAAGAAATCTTCTAATGCTCAAGATAAGGATGATTTTTCGAATCTTAAGGCAGACATCTTACTCTTCTACATCGAGGCAGTTTCCTTCGTTGTTCCTGATAAAAAAAAATGGACTCGTATCATTCAGGTACGATCATGGATCTTTTTATTGAGTTAAAAAACGAGTTTACTTCTTTCCGGCATGACATTTACAATAAAGTTGATGGTTTTTCTAAACTATTAACCCCATCTACCGATAAGATTCAGTCTGATGAACCTCTATCACCCGTTTCACCTAGTCTACAAAGGAAATTTTCGAAGCCGAAGTAAAATCTCAAGAGAGAGAGTTTCAACGTACGCTTCTGTGGCTCAATCTGCCTCTGCTTTGCTCTGAAAGTCAATCTAAAGTCATTAGTCGTGTTGTCAAGGGGGGAAAGATCAATTCGAAAGTTGTATTAAATGGCGCTGGCAAAAATTCTAACCTAGAAATTGTTGGTAAAATGCCCAAGAGAAGATAAATTTTTCTATCTAGATTAAGTCCTAGCACCACTGTCAACGATATTACAAGTTGAGTTCGCTGAAATTGCAATATCTTCAATGCAACAGACTTGCAAATGCAACTAACAACTCACTTAGTACAACAGAAACAAGCATTTTTTGCCTGTGAATTAATTTGATTGATATCCAGACTGCTTCGAGGTCCGATTCAGGAATGTCCAAAATATAGGGAGAAAAACACATTTTAACAAAAGTTGTATTAAATGGCGCTGTTAAAGTTGTATTAAATGGGTAGTTAAAGTTGTATTAAATGGCGCTGGCAAAAATTCTAACCTAGAAATTGTTGGTAAAATGCCCAAGAGAAGATAAATTTTTCTATCTAGATTGAGCCCTAGTACCACTGTCAACGATATTACAAGTTGAGTTCGCTGAAATTGCAATATCTTCAATGCAACAGACTTAAAGCTAAGTTTCAATCCTATGCGTCTTTCCACATAGAGGTGTATTAATGTGGCCTTCAGCTAATAGTAGATGTATTGTTTTGGCCTGAGGGCTGCCTTATCACTGAGTTTTATGACAAACTTAGAAAAGACCAGATTTCTCAAGCAGTTACTTCTGAATCAGTCATCAATAATCTTCCCGAATCGAATTCTACACCGCCCACAGTCTCGAAATGACTCTCTTTGCTTTATCAAAACGTACGTGGTCTTCGCACTAAAACTTTTGACTTTTACAGTTATGTGGCTTCTGTGGATCATGATGTTATTCTAATTACCGAGACCTGGCTTTGTGAAGATATTGATTCTTTAGAACTATTCGACGACAGATACCTGGTGTTCCGAAAGGACCGTGGTTCCTCATCAAATTCATGCAGACGTGGTGGAGGTGTTGTTATAGCTGTTAAAAAGTGTTTTTCTTGTACTTTGGACCTTCCTGAATCGGACCTCGATGCAGTCTGGATATCAATCAAATTAAATCACAGGTAAAAAATGCTTGTTTCTGTTGTTTAGTTTCCGCCCTCCTCTCGTGCCGACACTTATGTTGAATTTTTTTTATTGTTTTGAAATTTTTTGGGTTTTTTTTTTATAACATTTTCATTTGCGGTGATTTTAATTTATGTATATATGACGATTTTGGTGATAACAAGAACCCACTTGTAAACGAATTATCCAGTTTTGTGAATCTTTACAATTTAGCTCAATTTAACAATATTTTTAATTGCAATAATAAATTTCTTGATTTGATTTTAACTGATATTGATTTTTGTCATATTTCTGTCTGGCACAGTACAGCAATGGACCTATGGTTCCCGAGGACAAGCATCATCCTGCTCTGTCAATTTCCATTTGTTTTGTTGCTGACCACCCCTATAAGAAAAATGTGAATATATCTAGATATGATTTTAAAAAGGGCTGACTTTTTAATTATGTGGTATTTGTTCCGTGAGATTGACTGGAGTTTTCTACTTAATTTCAATGACATTGACGAAGCAGTTTTTAGCTTTTATAACTGTTTAAATGATGTTTTTAGTCGTACTATTCCTTTGAGACAAACTGTTGCTAGGAGATTTCCCTTCTGGTACTCAATCGAAACTAGAAGATTGTTAAAAAGGAAAGCGAGAGTCCGAAGGTTGGCTTTAAAAAGTGTAAATCCTGATTCAGTTTATGAATTTAACTCTATATATGCTGTTAAGAATAGTATAAAAGATTATAACACATATCTGCAATCACGGAAAATAGTAATTTCGGATCCTAAAATTTTGATTTTATTTTTAATAATAAAAACATCAGGTAAGCTTTCACTCTACGGTGCCCACTTGCTTCTGGCCAATTTTCTTAACAATTTCATTGCTGTCACGCCAGCCAAACACTGTTTTTTGGATGCGCAGTCTCCATTGTTGTTCTACTGCGCATGCTTCATTTTGAAAGGTGATTGAGCACCAATTCAGCAATTCAAACGTGTGCGAACATTTTTTCAACTTAAAAAACATCAGCGGCTTCGCTTTCTGCAAAAGTGGGACACTAGTAGCTTCCCATTCATTGAGAAGCGAAAACACAAGCATACCAGAGTTCTGAAACTAAAGTGAATGAAAATGTTCAAAACAGAAAGAAGTGTAAATTAAAAACTACATACCTATTTTATTACCCAGTGCTGTTTACACTTAGGACACTGGTATCCGCGGGACACTGGTATCCCTCATCACACACCTCGAAAGGAACCAATGCCGCAATAACAATAGCTGAAGCGCACGCAAGCAAATGATAAAGATGAATAAAAATCGACAAAACCGAAAAAAATCAGTTGATCATTATCACGTAGAGCAGATCAAACAGGAACCATTCAATCAAAACTAATCGTAGCTTCAGCTGAGTATGTAGATCTACTGATTGTGTAGGTAATAACAATATACTTGTGTCTACTATGTCATTTGGGTGCGCCTGTAGGTCCTCTAAGCATTCTCGCTCGGAAACATCAGTGCCTCTTAAGCTGTTGTTGTACTGTGCCTATAAGATGTAGGACAGTATCAGCCCTGTTAAAACTAATGTAATTAATCTGTAATATGTTCTTAAATGCGGTGTCCAAATAAATGTCTCTTTTTTAACTTATATGTTTCGTCATTTTCTGAAATAATAAAGAAACATATCTCATAGAGAAATTCCACTGCAAAAGCCAGGATGCTTTTGGCTTATTATCCAGCAGCTCTTCATAGCCAGTGTTATTCAAGCTGCCTGTCTCTACTATGAGGATTTTACGAATCTAAATATGAGACTAATAAGTGATATTGGCAAACTCGCTTCCTGTGCCTAACAGGCTTTATGGATATGTTGAGAAAAAGTGGAGCTGTTTAAGAGCAAATATTTTTTTGTGGTTATTCTATGAACCGTTCATAGAGTTCGTCAAAGCAGATGCAGTTCCTTTGTATATACAATAAAAGCTCCGGTAAACCGAAATGCCTCTCTGAAATCGCAAATCAAAAGTCACGTACCGCACTGCAACGGAGAGACTTTTTTTTGCTTCGATGTCCCCACAAATTTCGGTTGAAATCTAGAGTTGAACACACTATTAAAATGGCGCCAGATCACCAAAGCTAATACAGGTGGCATATGGCTTTGGCGACTTGAAATAATGCAACGGGCAACGATCTTGCTTTGGCGATTTAGCAGCGTTTTAGAGTGTGTACCAACTTCTAGATTTCAACAAATTCTTTAAACTTTTTTACATGACACTGTACCAGCATAAAACCAATCCCTAGACGCCTGTAAGAATGTCTTTTTTACCGCCAAGTTGATCATTGCCCTGGGGTTTCCGTGTTTACTTTGATTGGCGCAGGCGAGTTTTCTTCGTCGTGTTTGAAAACCTTCCATCTTTATTCTGATGGTACTTACGTATTAACGCCACCGCAGTTGAGTTGCGCCAATAAAGAGCAATCTTGTTCGCACAGCAACCATGGCGGCGCAAAACCTGCAAAATCTGTGAAAACCGCCAAATCTGCCAAAAGTTTAGGTGTACATTGGCGGCACTTCAAAACCGCCAAATCTGTGAAAACCGCCAAATACTTAAAACCGCCAAATCTGGCAAAATTTTAGGTGCAGTGCGCACACAGCAACCTTGGCACTTAAAACCGCCAAATCTGTAAAACCAAATGCCAAAACCATAAAATGGACAAAACCATCCTGTAGCTGCGGTGGTTAATGCAATAAGTACCTTTACAATTAACAACAAATTATTTTTCCTTTCAAGACACTCCAAGGAATTCATTCTGCGCTACGTCACACACATACACACACAAAAAAACTACAAAGTAGAAATATTTACATCCTTATAACCGGTGCATCTCTCGGTCGTCCTCGTGCGAAATAGAAAAGCACAAAACATTTCTCTCCAGCGAAATATCGCCAAATATTGTGATCGAAAACACTCCCCATAGGCGTCTATAGTATTTTTTTTTTTATGCTAACCGCCACTGCGTAACATTTATATACCTGTAAGATCATCCCCTATTCAGTTGGGCTCTTTTATATTTTTTCAACAATGTTACAAGTTTAAATATCAATTGGAACAATGCTGTACATTTTTTTTTCAATAATGTTTGAAACTTAATTTAGTTTCAGTTGGAACAATGCTTGTCAACAATGCGCTTAATATTTAAACAATGTCGAACTAGAAAGGTCATTCTGTCCAGGTCCCGAACACCATTTTATATAATGTTGGCAATAAATAGGAAGAAAGTATAATTTTATTTCTCAATCAAGCAGAGTGCAGAAAGGAAAAAAAGGCAACATATTCTTCAACGTGAAAACGGAATCCAGAAACTTTGAAAGATAATTCAATCTATTTTTCGCTGTCTTTGCGCTATTTTCTAACTGAATAGAGCACCATTAGGCAACAAAAGGTTTTGGGAGATTTAAGGAGTATGATTTGTTGTCTTCATCGTGTTGGATGGACATTCAGAACGATTGTATATTGGTTTCCGTCAACCATCTGAACTTGATCACAGCATACGTTGACTCAATCATCAAAGGAGGGAAAAATTGGGAGCGCTTGTGGTGAGCCCCATTTGATATGAGAGTTTCAATAGGTCCCCAAATCGTATGGGAGTGCTAGATAGCTAGCCCCATGAGTGGTGCTCGATGGGCCCCACGGATGGAGATGAGTGAGCACGAATGTTGTCTTCATCATTATTGGGTAGTCAATCAGATTGATGTGGTTTTCTTTTTAACCCACTTCGGAATGATCACAGCAGACGTTGTCAACCATCCAGTGGAGGAAAATTTTCTCGTTGGTTTTATTTTATTGACTCAGGTAAGATTACTCGTGTTTGCTGTTGTGTAAGGGTTTTGACAGAAGAGTGAATTCGAAATATGCCAAATAGCATCAGGCGCCATCACGTAAACGTTGTCTCCGTCTGTCAGTGGAGGGAAAGATTGTTCATTTGATAGGAGAGCTTTCTTTTATTAGAGCACAAAAGGGTCTGGAGATTTAAGAACATGATTTATTTCGTCATTATTTGGATGGACATTCGAAACGTTGTTTGTGGTTTCCGTAACCTATCCTCTGAGACGATCACAGCATACGTTGTCTCCATCATCAAAGGAGGGAAAAAAAAATTAGGAGCGCTTATTTGTGAGCCCATTTGTACAAGAGTTTCAATAGGTCCCCAAATCGTATGGGTGCTAGATAGCTAGCCATGAGTGTGTAAGGAGTGCTCTTATCGATGGCCACGGATGGGGTGAGCACGAATGTTCATGTCTCATTTTGGATGTGCCAATCAAAAAGATTGAGTGTAGTTTCTTTTTTAACCCGCTATTCAGGAATGATCACAGCAGACGTTGTATCAACCATCGGGAGGAAGATTATGCTCACGTTGGTTTTATTTTTATTGACTCTATGATCCGGATGTTGCATGACAAGGGTGGAGGACGGCTTATATGGATTCACAGCTCACGTGACGAACAGGTAGTTATTCCTCGTGTTTGCTGTGTGTAGGGTGTTTTGACAGAAAGTGGAGATTCAGAAATATGCCAAATGTGACATCAGGCATATATCACAGCCAAACACGTTGTCTCCTCATCAGTGGAGGAAAGATTGTCATTTGATGTGGGAGAGCTTTCTTTGTTTAGGCACAAAAGAAGGGTCTGAAGGAGATTTAAGGGAGCATGATTCTCATGTCATTATTGTGGACATTCGAAACGATTGTTTGTGGTTTCAAGTAAACCATCTATTCGAACGATCACAGCATACTTCTCCATCATCAAGGAGGAAAAATTAGGAGCCGGTGAGCCCCATTTGAATGGAGTTTCAATAGTTCCCAAATCGCAAATTTCAAGATAGCTAGCCATAGTGTGAGAATGCTCGAGTGAGGCCCCACGGATGGGAGAGTAGTGAGCACGAATGTTGTCTTCATCATTATTGGATGGTCAATCAAAAGATTGAGTGTGGGATTTCTTTAACCCACTTAGGAATAGTCACAGGATTGTATCAACCATCAGTGGAAAAGATTTTCCAGTTGGTTTTATTTTGTTGACTCTATGATCGGATGTTGCAGGACAAGGTGGGGAGGAAGCTTCCAATATATTCAGCTCATGGGAACAGGTAAGAATTCCTCGTGTTTGCTGTTGTGTAAGAGGTTTTTGACGAAGAAGTGAATTAAAATATGCCAAATAGGACATCAGGCATATATCATGAACGTTGCCTCTCATCAGTGGAGGGAAAGATTGTTCCAAATGATGTGAGGAACTTTCTTTGTTGAAGCACAAAAGGTTTGGAAGCATTTAGAGCGATGTTCTTCTCATCTTACTTGGATGGACAGTCAGAAACGATTGTATGTGGTTTCTCAAATCAACCATCTATTCGAACGATCACAGAATACGCTTCTCCCATCATCAAAGGAGGAAAATTAAGACGCTTGTTGCTTGAGCCCCATTCTGATATGAGAAGTTTCAATAGGTCCCCTAAACGTATGGGAGCTGCTAGAGTGCTATCCCCATGGTGTGTGGGAGTGTCTGTATGTCTTGGTGGAAGAGAGTGAGTAGCCGAATGTTGCTCTTATCATTATTGGTGGTATACCAAAAACGCGTGGAGTGGTTTCTTTTAACCGCTATTCGGAATGATCACAGCAGACGTTGTATCAACCATCAGTGAGGAAAGATTTTTCCCGTTGGTTTTATTTTATTTCTATGATCGGATGTTGCATGACAAGGTGGAGGAGCGGCTATGCACCAATAAGTTCGCAGCTCAGTGAACGAACAGGCTAAATTTCCGTGCTGCGTATGGCAGAGGTTTGACTAGAAGGCTAGCAATTTGAAAATGCCAAATAGTGACATCACGGCATATACATAGCAAACGGTCTACCGCCATCAGTGGAGGAGAAAGACCTGTTCATTTGATGTGGAAGCTTTCAGTGTTAGCAAAAATTGGGAGATATTGGAGTATGATTTGCTTTATCGATTTGGATGGACATGTCGAAATGACGATTGTGCTGGTTTCTCAACACCTATTCTGAACATCACAGCAACGCTGTGTCCTCATCATCAAAGGAGGGAAAAATTGGGACGCTTGTTGTGAGCCTATTGATATAGAGTTTCAATAGGTCCCAAATCAGTTGGGGAGTGCTAGATACACCCCCCAGTAGTGTGGGAGTGCTCGATGTGGCCTGCATTTGGATGGGAGATGAGGGAGACGTGAATGTTTGTCTTCATCATTATGGATGTCTCAAAAGATTGAGTGTAGTTTTTTAACTTGCTATTCGGAATATGGATGACAGGTGTGTTCACCATCGAGTGGAAAGATTTTTTCTCATTGTCTTTATTTTATCGGATGATTGCACTGATGCGAAAGTGAGGACGGCTTACGTCAATATATGCGGTTCAGTGACGAAAGTCGAATCTCTGTGTCTGCTGTGCGCAAGGGCTTTTACAGAAAGAAGTGAATTCTGGAAATATGCCAATAGTCATCACGGCATATACACATGAAACGTTGTCTCGCCAGTGGAGGGAAAGATTGTTTATTTTGATATGGGAGAGTCTTTCGACTGTTAGCAAAAAGGTTGGTGAGATTTGAGGAGATGATTTTTCTTCTAATCAGTTATTTGGATAAGGACATTCAAAACGATTAAGTCGTGGCTCTTCGTCAACTTCATCTATTCTGAACTTGATCAATACGTTGTTCCATCATCGCGGAGGAAAAATTGGGAGCGCTTTGTTGTGAGCCCCATTGATATGCAGATTTTCTAGGTCCCCAAATCGTACTGAGGAGTGCTGAAGCTGCCCCATAAGTGTGGGAGTGCTCGATGAGCCTTTACGAATGGGAGATGAGTGAGCACGAATTTGTCTCATCAAGGGAGTCAATTCGAGTGATTGAGTGTGGTTTCTTTTAACCCTATTGGAATGATCACAGCGGAGACGCTGATATCAACTATCAGTGGAGGAGAATTTTTCCGTTGGCTTTTATTTTATGACTCTATGATCCGGATTGTTGCATGAGACAGGTGGATGGACGGCATGGGTCAATTGTTCCAGCGCCACGCGAATGTCAAGTTATTCCTCGTGTTTGCTGTTGTGTAAGGGTTTTGACGAAAGAAGAATTGAGAACCATAGCCAAATAGTGACATCAGCATATATCACAGCAAACGTTGTCTCCGTCATCAGTGGAGGAAGATTGTTCATTTGATGTGGGAGAGTTTCTGCTGTTAGCACAAAAGTGTTGTTGGGAAATTTAAGGAGATGATTTTCTTTAATTCATTATTTGGATGGACATTCAAGAAACGATTGTCTGTGGTTTCCGTCAACTCATCTATTCTGAGATCGATCACAGCATACGTTGTCTCCATCACAAAGGAGTGGAAATTGGACCGCTTGTATTGATCCCCATTTGATATGAGGGTTTCAATAGGGTCTGCCAAATCGTATGGGAGGCGATATAGCTAGCCCAGTGATGTGTGGGAGTGCTTCGATGGGCCCACGGATGGGAGATGGTGAGCACGAAATGTTGTCTTCATCATTATTGGATGGAATCAAAAATTGAGCTGGCTTTAACCCGCTATTGAATGATTGCCAGCAGCACTGGCTTTCAAGTCAGTGCCTGATGATGCTGGAATGCTAGGTGGAGGAGTACTCGTCAATATATTCAGAGTCACTTGACGAACGGTCAGTTATTCCTCGCGTTTACAAGCTGACGCTAAGGGCATTTTGCACGAAGAAGTGAAAATTCCAAACATGCAAATTAGTGACATCACGTGCTATCACAGCAAACTGTCTCCAGCATCAGTGGAGGGAAAGATTGTTCATCTTGGATGTGAGAGCTTTTATTTGTTAGGCCACCAAAAGGTTGGGAATAACGGAGCAGCAAAACTTTACCATGATTCTGAATTGAAGAGTTGTCAGCTTCCCACGAAGCCAGGTAAGTGCCTTCCTCATCCCTTGTGTGACCATGAGCATAGTTTCAATATGTTTCAACACCATATAAAATAGTTAGTTTTATGACCATTTTGAAATTTTGATGTCTTCTCAGGCTGATCTGATTTGTCTTCTTTACTTCATATACCCCCATATTCTTCTGCACATTCTTTTTAATCTTAAAATTTTATTAGTTTTGTACTAGATGTCAATGGTATTGGTGACTTGCGCTAAGCATAAGCTGTCTTTTGCCACAACCGTTGAAATGCATGCTAAAATTTAATGTCATAGCGTCATAAAGCTTAACAAAAAAAATAATGTCTATCTAGAAATAGTCCTTGATTAACAAATGGGTAATTGTGAAACCTGTGCACTTCAGCCTCATTAGTGCTAAGTCAGCGTATTATAGTTTTGCGCACAAGCGCTTGGAAAGGCACCAGCTGATTGGTAAACTTATCGATGTTTATATAGATTTGGTGTGGCTTAGCGCATTTAAAACCTTGCATATAAGAATCAATCGATACGTTCTGCTCTACTTCAAAGATGTTCCTTGGAAAATGCTAAGGACCTTAATAACTGTTATTCTCCAAGTGACTAATACCGATGATTTCAATAAAATATAATCGATATAAGTTAATCGTATGTTAACATAACTTGAAAATACATGAATACATACCTCATGAATGAAAAGAAATTGCTTTCTCAACAAATTGATTGAAAAAGGAACTCGTTTTTTAAACTTACTCTGCAAAAGCTATAAAAAAAAATGATAATTTTGATATACGAAAAAATGATGCAATCTAATAAACCGAGTTACAATTTTCAGTCTATTACAAAGTTTATCTTTATTTATTTCTTCTGTTATTTAAAGGAGGGAAAGTGAGTACACAGGACATTGCATTTTAAAATCAAGTTCAAACATTTATCAGTACCATTTCGCCGTTTCACTTATTCTCAAAATAAGTACTTTAATTTCACTTTTAACATGAAGTTTGGTATGACAGTGATATTGATTATGCAAGTATAATTCTGAAGATTTTTTGGGGGAACTATTCAACTTGCAGGTAAATTGAAATGAAAAACCTACTTTTTGGAACTCTACGGATAATGTATTACATAAAAAGCTCAGAAAAAAAAATCACTGTAGCAACTAAATATCAATCACATACAATCAAGGTACGGAAAAATATTTCTTCAATTATACAGGGTGGACATAAATTTTTGGACCCATTTCAAAAATTAATAGAAAAACTAATAATGTTACAACTACGTTTTTTTCTTTAACTGAGAGCGCATTTTAAAAAAGTTTTAGATAACGCGCCGTTACGATGGTCTAGGTGGTCGTAAATTATTGGATATCTCCTATTTTTGAGAGCCATTATCTGAGAAACTATTAAAGCTTGAAGAAAAATAAAAGCATGCATATGTAGGGAATTTTACATTTTTTAATTTGCTAAATCAATTGTAATTCGAAAACTGAATAGTTTTCAAGATATTCAAGACAAACTAAGGAAGGAAACCAGAAAACGCGCATCGACTTCTGCTGATCGGTAGACATTGCGTATTGAAATCTGTCGCTGTAGCAAATTTAGAAAGCTTTAATGGCAGGCCACTTATCTGAAAAAAAAAATTATTTGCTCTCTCATTAGAAAAAAGCAGTTGTAACATTAATTTTTTTATTAATTTTTTGAAATGGGTTTAATAATGTATGATACCTTATTTTTTGAACAAAACGTGTACTTCCTATTTTCTGTATTAATGCTACTTATTGAATTTTCACAATGTATAATCTCCCTGTATCTTTGAGATTCTGGCTCTCAGTTTTCTGTACAAAAAGTGTAATACCTGAAAATAATATTTCCTATTCCTTTCCTCTTTCATTTCTTAACATTAAAAAAAATTCCAATTGATTTTGCAGTATCAATCTAATTTAATTTAATATTAAGACTATTTAAAGCCTCCCAAAATGATATACTGGAAATAACTGCAATTATCATTTTTGATATGTTTATAAATATTTATTATTTGCCAGTTAAAATATCTACAGTTTTTAGCACCTCTATTTTAAAAACTTTTCCCACTTCTCTTTTGCTGCATTTCAATTAATAAAATAATTGAATAAATTTTTCATTGATATTTAGTGTAGATTACAGCTTTACATGGTATAATATCGAAACATTTCAGCCAAATATTCATTTGTTGAAATGAAAATCATTCGACTTGTATTTGTACTGATGAATAGGTTCTATTTTCATCATGAAAGCAATAATTATATAAAAAATTTCCCAGTGAAATCAAATGCTAGAGAAAATACATAGATAAAAAAAATTGAAAGTAAAAAGAGTATTTTCTTCAAACGAAAATCTGAAATTTCTTTATAATATAATAACTGATTCAAAAAGATGTAATGCGTGTGCAGAAAAAGAAGTCCAAAGGTTAAAATTTCGCATTTATCTCAATTTACATTTATTTTTTGTCGTTTCCAAAATTTCAATACTACAGCTCACACTTAAAAATTTATATAAAAGCAAAGGAGAGGGAAAAAAGCATACAAGCAAGAACAGAGTCAAATCAAGAAATAAAACTTGAAAAATGTTCCTCGAATTTCTCGGTAGGGGTTAAGGTAACTACCAATTTTCCCTTGGGAAAGTGGTGATTATCCCATAGAAAAGAACTCTCACCCATTAACTACTCTCTTATCAGAACGACAAGTATGCATTCTCTATTACACCTCTAGTTGTTCGCCAAATTTTCCTGCCAAAGTTAAATAAGATCCAGTAAACCTACAATGTGTGCGGAAATTCCACTAATTAATGATGTGCGCAAATGCGCCTGTGCGCATCGGACACAGAACCAACACAACGATGCTTCCGTGGGAAAATGCTACGAAACTTAATAACTGTTATTTTCAAGCAAGTGACTAATACAGATATAATTTCGATTAAACAATAAATAATCGATATAAGTGAATCGTTAAATAAATTGAAAATACATGGATAAGATGAAAAAGAAATTGCTTCTCAACAAAACTGATTGAAAAAGGAACTCGTCTATAAATTTACTCTGCAAAAGTTATAAAAATGATAATTTCGTTGTACCAAAAAATAATGCAGTCTTATAAACCGAGTTACAATTTTCACTTTAATACAAATTTTATCTTTATTTATTGCTTCGTTTATTTAAAAGGGGAAAGAATGCACAGGACGCATTTTAAAATAAAGCTCAAACGGATAATATTTGTACTATTTCGCTGTTTCACTTATTTTTAAAATACTTTAACAGTGCAGTTGTCTTTAAGTATGTGCCTTTTAATTTTAAAAAATAATTAAGGATATGTTTACAAAATCACAAATATTATACTAGTTCAATTAAAAGCTTTTTTTTTTTTTCGTAATTTCCCAAAACTAAAATAGCTGATTGTGACTGTGTGATTGTGTAGCTGTGTGTGAAAAGATATTCTAAACAACTTATCGTTTTCCATGCACGTGATGCTACGTGTATAAAATTTGTCATCAGACACAATATTCCTCTATTAATTCTTTAGAACTATACAATAGCGCTTTTATATTAGCGAATATAAAAGCGCTATTTTAACGAATTATTTAATTTTAATAATTCGCTAAAATAAAGTTAGCTTTTATTTTAGCGAATATAGTATTGCTTTGAAATTAGGAAATGAGGGAGGAAATTTTTTAATGAAAAATTTCTTTGGGGCCGATCACTTAACCCCAATACTTGACACATATTAAATGCTCCATAACACTAAAAATAGGCAAACAAATTGTATGGAATTTAATTTTTCAGCAAAATAGTAAGCAATCTGGTCAAAATAAGTAAAAAAGGATTCAAATAAATTATTTTAATATCAAATTCTTGTTAATTCTAAAAAAAACAGCAGTTCTTTTCTCAAGATGAAAACGTTCAAGATCACTTAAATTCCTTCAAATTTAAAATTCGTCATCTCATTTTATTTAAAAGGAAAATTCTGTTCAATAACATCAGCGCACATTTTATCCGGTTCTAATTCAGTTGCTGTCATATTTAGACACATCATCCCACGCACATGTAATAAAACGTATGTGTAATTACAACATTTATACGCAATGATTCTCAAATACAGTGTGGATACAGCACTAGCAAATAACTCTCTACTTTTTAAATTTATGTAGATGTAATCTAGGAAATTATATATAGTTTATTATAACTTTGTACCGCGAATATTCTTTCATCATTTCTGAATTTCTTGCAAATAAGGGAGAGTTGCCAAAGTTGGACTGTCGGTCTAGATTGAGCCTTATTGCAACCTCAATTCTATTAAATATTTGGTCCGTAAAATAGGCTGTTATGTTGCAAAGATGTAAATGTGGCTTGTGGAATCATTTTTTAGAGAAAGCGCTACGTGGCTGTAATTAGAGAACAAGTGATAGTGAACAAGTGAGTGATTTAGATATCATCAATTGAATATTTTTACTAAAAACTAATAGCTCTTAATTTAAATAGCCCCTTGATTTAAAATAAGTAACAAAATATGCTATTATATTCATAGACAGGAAACTTGGTTGGCTACAACTTATGTTTCATTAAAATAGCTTAAAGATAAAGTTAGGTGATTTTTTTATCCAAAATTTGCTCAGATTGGACATAATTTGGATTGGACTAATCAAATCAAGGGGATTATTTTCACGAACTTAAGGATAATCCTCCTAAAATTCATAATAATTCATGCCCAGAAAGCAATTATAATAACTGATAATCCTCATAAAATGTATATGGAACAAATCAAACCAAAAAGACGCAATAAAAGGGGCATTAAAGACATGATTCAAATAGAACTAAGGCCGCGTGTTCATGTGAGGAAACAAAAAAATTAGAAGAAATGATGCAGTGCATAAAATGTCATCATTCGGTTCACACATTGCGTGGTTGAATTTGAGAAATTGGTGGTGCAGTTTGGGAAACCAATTTCTTTAACTGGACCTATTTCACAATTTTAAGAAGCTCTTTTTTTCCTGCTTAAAAGTGCATTTCTTCAAAAGTCAATTATATTTTTTAGGATAAATAAGCTACAAAAAGATTTCACTCCCTTTTTTGTAAAATTATTTTTCAATCACTGTACAAATAAAAAAAAAATGTTTAGCTGGCTCGCATACAACAACCTTTCACTACTTCTACCATTTTAAAAATACCCATAAGAAATCAAGCATATATACACTATACAGACCAACAAACTATTTTTCTTCTTAAGCTATTTAACAAAACTGTCAATAAAACAAAGCCTTATCGAATGGTAATTCTGTGGAATGCGCTAATCATTCTATTTATTTACCAATTAAGTTGGATTTTTGGTTAGTTTTCACATTTGTACCTCAGAAACTAAGATGTAAAGCCAATATAGGTGTCCATTCATAGCAAAAAATTTTAGTTCTCTATGTAACGTATATTCTACAAATTTTATAAGTGAAAATGTTCTCTACATACAATCTGTAGCTATTTGTGAATCTCTTTATAAAATAAATGATATTCTAGATATAATAGAGCTATTTTCGGTATAACAGCGATATTGATTATGTGAGTAGAATTCTGTAGATTTAAAAATTTGTTTTGGGAAATATTCACTGTGAAGGCATATTGAAATGAAAAGCCCACCTTTTGGAACTCTATGGCTAATGTATTACATAAAAAGTGCAAAAAAATCTCTGTAGCAACTAAATATCTATCGCATACAGTTATGTGGGCCACCAGCCGCAGCCAAGTACCTGTAGATGGCGCTGCCATCTCGAGTGACGTCAGAGAATCAA
>BGPR01017681.1:0-32069 GCA_013235015.1 Araneus ventricosus | reverse complement strand
AATTAATTGGAGATTTCCATCTCAATCTCGTCCACAGCATGTTGAAGTTAGTTGTTATTTGAAGTCTAAATAATCTAGAATGTGAGTTATTTTCTTTTGATTTCAAGGGCCATTTTTTTCTCGTAATGTTAGATTTATGACCACTTCATTTTGTGGAAAATGCCTGTGTTAAAAGATTCAGAATCCTTTGGATCGAATAAAGCAGGTTTTATTTACAGCATGGTCTATCATACATGAAAAGCAGAATCACAGTGAGGATAAAATGAAAGTCACTTACATATATAGATTTTCAAGAGGATTGAAAAGATAGAAAATCAGCCAATGGGAATTCGTAATGATACAGTGAAACAGCGAATAGAAAACGTTAATACGACAACCAATCAGCAATATTTAAAAAGGCGTCAGGTTTCTGAAACTTAGTGATGTAATGTGCGAATACTCTATTCTAACACCCGCCCTTAATCGCACATTAAGAACATAAATTTTAAAATTCAAATTTTGAAATTGCATAATTTTAAAAGTTCACAAAATTTAGTTTTAGGCAGTGCTTTTGTTAGCATGTCAGCAATTTGATTTCCAGTAGAAATGTATTCTATCTTAATTTTATTTCTGCTGACAATATCACGAATGAATTTCAATTTAATATCAATATGCTTCATTCTTCCAAAGTTATTTTCATTTGCAATACACTTGATACATGATTGATTATCTTCATATACTATAAGATTTTTAACACATACAATTTCACTAGCAATGCCTTTAATCCACAAAAGATCTTGTACTCCTTTACTCAAAGCTATTATTTCAGCCTCTGTAGATGATAATGCAATACACTATTGTTTATTTACACACCATAATATAGGATTATTACAGAACATAATTAAGTAACCAGAAACAGATTTTCTGTCATTTAAATTTGAAACCCAATCAGCATCAACATATAAAGACAAATCTGAATCATACAAATTACATTTCTTATAGTTAATTTTCATTTTAGCAGTACCTTTCAAATATCTCAAGATTTTCTTTAAAGCACACCAGGCAGCATCAGTTGGATGTTCCTGAAGTTGACTTAAGCAATTAACAGCAAATAAAATATCAGGTCTAGATACATACGCTAAATAAAGTAAAGAACCAACTAATTCTCTATAAGGACCATTAAAGTGATTACCTTTTTCGAACGTAGCAGAAGTTGCTTCAGTTTCAATGGGAATAGAACAAGGGTTACAATCAAGCATTTTGTACTTTTTCAACAATCTTAAAATATAGGACTCTTGATCTAAGAACAAATTATCCGAAGCAAATTCTATTCGGATACCTAAGAACTCTGATGCCTTTTCAGATTTTGACATCTTAAATTCTTTAGATAACATATCAACAATAACATTAATTTCTTGAACATCAGAACCTCCTAATAAAAGATCATCAACATAAAGAGCCATAAAAATGTTCTTTGAATTTACTTGTCTTATAAAAATGCAAGATTCAGAATTAAGTTGTTTGAAACCTAACTTATTCACAAAATTAAGAAATTTTTGATACCACTGGCGTGGGGCTTGCTTTAAGCCATACAAACTCTTTTTAAGTTTGCATTTTCTGCCAGTGTTATCATCATAACCTTTTGGCTGATCCATATAAATAGTTTCATTTAGTTCACCATTAAGAAAAGCAGTTTTAACATCTAAAACAAGAACATTAGAATTTTCATTTAGCATAATAATCAATAATAAGCGTAATGCAGGCATACTAATAACAGGAGAAAATGTTTCGAAATAGTCCACTCCTTCTTTTTGCATGAACCCGCGAGCTACAAGCCTCGCTTTGTACTTACCGTCTCTCTTTTTCCGTAGTACCCACCTGCAAGAGATAGCTTTTCTGTCCATTGGCAGTTCTTCTAAATCCCATACATCATTTTCTTTCATGGACTCCATTTCTTCGTCCAAAGCTGCTTTCCAATTTTGTTGTTCACTATGAGGTAAAGTAGAAATGTCATCAAATTTGAGAGTCTCTTCTTGAGAGAGCATTGCTTGATAAATTTCGGATTCTGGAAACCTAATCGGATGTTTCTTTTCTCTCGACGATTTTCTCACTGTTCCTTCTGATGTATCTTCAGACAGTTCAGTAGATGGCACAAAAATATCGATTTCACTTTCCTCAGACTGATTTTCAGCATCAAGCTCACTTCCAACGGTGTTTGGAGACACATAATTAAAATCGTTTGAAGATTTCTTTTCCTCATTAAATTTTACATTCTTTGATATAATGATGTGCTTAGTTGTGGGATCTAGAAAACGATATCCCATTGTGGAATAACCAATGAATATCATTTTCTTGCATTTATCATCTAATTTCTTTCTTTGAGAATTAGGTATGAGAGTATATGCATCGCAGCCAAATACTCTAAGATTTTTCAAATCAGCATGAGTATTGTACTTTAAATAGTATGGAGTGTGACAGTCAATGGATGTATTGGGCATTCTATTGTTTATGTAGGCTGAAGTAAGAACTGCAAAACCCCAAAAATTCTTAGGCAGATTAGATTCAAATATCACTGCCCGCCCTTTTTCCAAGAGACTTCTGTTTGCCCGTTCAGCTACACCATTAAGACATGGAGTATACGGGGGTGATGGATCAATTTTTATACCAGCTTCATTTGCAAACTTTAGAAATTCACCATCAACATATTCTTTTCCGTTGTCACATCTAATTTTCTTTACTGAAGGATTTAACTGACAAAAGTTTTTAAGTTCAGAAGCTGCATCACTTTTTCTTTTAAGTAATCGCACTTCAGTAAAACGGGAATAATTATCTATAAGAGTCATAAAATATTGCTCACCTGCAAAAGTCTTGGGCACAATCGGTCCGCAAATATCCGTGTGAATCATCACCATGGGCACAGTTTCTCGTCTCCTAGGGCCTTTTCCAACAGGTGTTGCACACTGTTTAGCACGTGTGCAAACTTCACAGAAAGATGAAATAGTAGGTAATCCTAACTGCTTCAGGGATTGGTTGCACGAGTGACCACATCTTCTATGCCACAGATCATCAATATCCGACTTGAGAGCAATTTCACAATGAGGTACAAAATCACTGATATATTGTCCACAATTCTTTCGGTGACCGAATAATAAACACTTGTTTTCTTTTTCAAGAAACACTTCTTCTTTCTTGAAGATAACACAAAATCCAGCAGCCTCTATCTTTTGCACTGATAACAACTGTCCATTTAAATTTGGAACATAAAGCACATCTTTTAAATTCAAATTAACATTATTCGAAATTTCTCCTCGAATAATTCCGATTCCTTCTACTTGAAGAACTGCAGATTTGGAGGCGCACTTAATGATTCCTGATGCTGGTTCCAGAGAGCTGAACCATTCTTTTCTAGAACACATATGAGAAGTTGCAGCAGAGTCAATGATGAATTTATCTTCATTTAAAGTTCCCGCTGCGAAAGTTATTTCATAGGCTGAATGCCTTGCACCAGAATCTGCTGCTGTCTTGGACACGGGGCAGTCACGCTTGTAATGTCCGGCCTTGCCGCAGGAAAAACATTTGGAAGTTTTTAATCTACAAAATTTAGAAGTGTGACCTTTCTTAGAGCAAAAGTTACAGATGAGTTTCTTATATTTAGCCGCAAAAGTTACATTATCTGTAGGATATTTAATAGAGGATTTATCAACAAATTTAGAGTCATTCATTAGAGCTTCGGAATCTATTAATCTTTGAGTTACGAATTCCAAGGTTAAATTTACATTTGGTTGATTCTCCAAAGCAACTTTGACTGATTCATATTCTTTAGGTAAGGACATCAAAATGTAAACGATAGAGTCAATGTCACTTACTTCAGCACCGGAAACACGCAAGTCCGATATGAGCTTTAAAATCTCGTCGATATGCTGTCGCATTGAAGTTTCTTTGCTCTTTCTTATTGTTGCTAGTCTTTTACGCGTTAAAATCTGGTTCACAGCACCTTTAGCTTCGTACGTAGATATAAGGGCCTTCCAAATCTTAAAAGCGGTGTCCTCCTTTTGTAAAGAAGATAAAATTTTATCATCCAACAAAGTCAGCAGAATGGCATACGCTTTCTTTGATTTCGATACTTCTGTATCATTAGTAGCATCGGCTTCTTTTTCTAAAAATTCATCCAGTTCTTTCGCAGCAAATATTGCTTTCACTCTTCTGTTCCAAACAGAAAAATTAGCTCCGTCAAATGGAGCGACTGTATATTCCCTGTTTAAAGCCATTGCTCGCACTTCCTGTTTGAGAGGAAGAAACGAAACTCACGAGCAATAAATCCTAGTACGATAGACCTGCTTTGCCCATTTAACGCATCAAAGTATAAACACGGGCGAGCGAAGGGAGAGAACCACGCTCTGCTGTTAGATTTATGACCACTTCATTTTGTGGAAAATGCCTGTGTTAAAAGATTCAGAATCCTTTGGATCGAATAAAGCAGGTTTTATTTACAGCATGGTCTATCATACATGAAAAGCAGAATCACAGTGAGGATAAAATGAAAGTCACTTACATATATAGATTTTCAAGAGGATTGAAAAGATAGAAAATCAGCCAATGGGAATTCGTAATGATACAGTGAAACAGCGAATAGAAAACGTTAATACGACAACCAATCAGCACTATTTAAAAAGGCGTCAGGTTTCTGAAACTTAGTGATGTAATGTGCGAATACTCTATTCTAACACGTAATTGTATAATAAAAAAAACATTGGGGGGTTGAGATTAATTTAAGAATAGAAATTCATTTAGCTTATTGGATGACATAACTTTTTGTTAATTAATTTTATTAATTGATAATTAATTAAAAAGTCAAGACACTATGTTACGGTTTGAGACAAGACATTGGAACGTCTAGGATTTCCTTTCATCGAAAAATTTGTTGAGAACTTTAAAATAGCCTACCTTGTACGTTTCAAAGTTGATGAATTAGGTGGGAAGTATACTTTCCACCGCCTTTGAAAGGGCTAAAACGATCACCATCCGGAAACGAAATCAAAAAAAGAAAATCCTTACACATACGGCGTTTCTGATAACTTCAAAGAGCATTCATGCCTAATTCGAATAAAATCGAACAAAGCGTTCCTTCGTGATTGAGTAACAATCAAAATTACAGACAAACAAACGAAATGCAGAACGGTAGTTTTAAAACAGGAGAACACTTCGCTCAATCAGTAAATGAAAGTACTTTATTGGTAATTCTATACGGTATGATGTCTTATCTCGAACGACGAGTTTAGCCCTTTCGCTGCCACCGTGACATATATGTCCCGCGGGCAGTTTCAAATGACCCTGCGGGATAAATATGCATTGTATTAATTTGAGTGCATGTCCCACTGGTATTCCTTAATAATATCATTACTTCAGTACCACTTGAACATATGTGCCCTACTAAAACATACCAATGGATCCCACTAATCCCTCGACCCCCTTGTTATTTATTTATTTTTTTCAGCATATTATTGTTTAGCAACGGATTCGGAAACCCTCCGCGCTTTTGCGCATGCGCCGGGTGGAGTTATTTTCGTCAAAATAGGGGGAAAGTGAAGAATGGAAGGGTGATGTTTACATTTTACTGAGCGTGATCTAACAAAGAACTCCGGAAATGCGCGCATATGACTCATAGCCTGACACCCCTTTTCGGTGTAAAATCGTCCAAAGGTGGTGGTCTCGGAATCCGCTGCTGAACAGTATCTATATTTATATTGTAGTTTTATTTCTCATTGCGAAATCTAATTTCAAGCAACCGTTATCGTTTCTTCCATCTGAGACTTTTTATTTCACAAAAATATTCATAGCTAAATTAACTCCATCCAAACTGACCGCTTCCGTAGTAACTCCTGTACTGTATGATAGAGCTCAGAACAATCTGGAATGTGCAGTGCAATGAGACATTTCTTACATTCCCTCGTAATTTCACTGTGCTTTTTGTGTTTCTGATGGAAGAATTTTCCATCCATTTATGCAAAAGAGCGAGACATCGAGATGATACCTGTCGTCTATTGGTTAAAAATAATATTTGGTAAATATTACTATAGAAAAGATTTAAAAGTAAGAATTATTAAACCTTTCAGTCGCAGTGGGCCACTTGGATCCATCGTTTCATTATTTTTTTGTTCGGCATCTAAACTTGCCTTTGATATCAAATGAACATCAATTCTTCGCATTTTCCTCTTTTCAAATATATTTTTCATTCTTACCAATAAATGGTTGCATTACCAATTTATCTATTTAAAAATTGCATTTTTCAACTTCACTTCATTCAGCACAAAAACTCAAAATAAAAATTAACTTTAACACAATTTAAATGAAATTACAGGTACAATTTCATTCTTATTATTTTTAAATAAGTTAAAATATTTTATTTCAGCTGTTTCTTTTAAAATATTAAAAAAAAATTATGTTCCGTTTTTTTTTTCTTTCCTATTTTTTTCTTTTTGAACTTGAATCTTAGGCCCAAAATGAGTACATTTCCCAAATTTCAGAATGAATAATTCTATGCTTGGAACCGAAAGGGTTAAAACTACAATTTACAAAAATAATGAAAAATTATTATAATAAATTTTAAAAAATGGGCGAATTTGAGCATTTAGTGTAATTAACATTTAAACTGAAGAGTCATAATAAACAATTATGACTCTTGAGTTTGAAATTTCTCATTTATTTCTATACTGTCTGATTTAGGAGGCGTTCCTCAGGAAGAAAATATTTTTAAGTTTTTATTAATAAATTAATCAACTTCTTAATTAAATGTTCCATAACCTTTACTAAAACCTTCCTAATGAGTCAATATTGGAAGTACTTAAAACATAATAAAATAACACGCGAAAAATCTCACTGTTACCACATGTCAAATCAGTTCTTTACGGCTACGTGGTGTAAGCGTTATATGCGAGAAAATAAAACCATATTTAAAATCAGCATTTGATGGAATGTTAGCTTTTTTGAAAAAAATACATATAATATTTTTTTTTAATATACTTTAACCCCTTAACAGTCGTTCCCATACTTCATACGTGCATCGAATTATCATATTTTTAATCTTATAAACAAAAATTTAATCATTAATTAGTTTTATAATTTGACATAAGAATTACGTAGAATCCATAAACATCTCAAGTATTCTGTGGCTTCTTAGATGAATGAAAACGACTCCTCCTCTCCTAAACAGAAGAGGTCATCTTATTAGAGAAATGAAACTGTTAAAGAGCTAATATAAAACATTGTAATACACAAAATTCTCTTAAAGTTGACAAGTTTATTTTTAATTAAAATGAGAATATCAATTGCACAAAACGGTTTATAAAAACCACAGAAAACTAATTTTTTTACGGACGATTATTCATTTTTGTTTATTTTGTGTACACAGAACTTTCGTGCCGGGGATATACTTCCGGTTTCCGGTGACGAAGCATTACAGCGGTTCGGTCCTGGGCACGGAAGTTCTGCATTACTTCAAACAAACAAAACAGAAAACTTATAGATAAGTTATTCATAATTTCATAAGAACGATGCTAAGTTTAATTAAAAACTATAAGTAGAAATCTGTAACAAAATAGTTTAAATTATCTATATTTTCATTCAATAGAAATGGCAATACTCAAGATAAAATTAACTTTTTTTCACATGGAACCATTGTTTTTAGTTAATAAAATTTTTAATTAATTGTCAAGAAACTTTTACTAAAATCTCCCTTATTCTCCATAACATTTTGTGAACAAGAGAAATAATACAATACAATTTCTGAGCAAAGTAACAATACACAATAACTTATCTTAAATCCTTATACAAAATTGCAATTAAACACTCTCGGTGCAATTAAATATAATCGATGTTTACAAATTACAATTAAATATTCTGTGGCGCCATCTATTGACAAAATACAACAATAGTTTTTAATTAATAAAATAATTAAATATTTAATTAATTGCCACGGAACATTCCTTATGCGCCAAAGTATTTGTGAGCAAAATTTGACTTTTGGGCTTCTATAGCTTACAGCCGATTTTTGAATTTCACTTTTATTTATACAGATTTGTGAACATTTGGTTCGTTATTTCAGGTGACAGGATATGGGCTGCACTTTGCCGCAAATCATTCTTCAGCTGTAAAGTTCATGATGCTCGAGTTTCCAGTGCAGAATGAGAAGCAATGCTAGGAGGTCTGCAGAAGCCAAGGTTTGGTCTCTTGAAATCCAAGTACAATCTGTGTTGGCTATCCAAAGGATGCTAATGAATGTGTGTACGGTGGAAGACTCCTGGTCGTATTCCATCCGGAAAAAAATCGTTACACTTAAGAAGGATTAGTTACTCGAGCTGAGTCTGCTCGAAATAGATGGAACGGTAGATGCAAGCGACCAGAAAGCTACACGACGTTCACAAATGTCACCCATTTTATGCCATTTATTATGAAACACTTGAATTCAAAGAAAGAATCATCTGATCTATTAATACTGTACTGATGTGTGCATTGTATGACACAATCTGTCTAAAACTTCATTATGATTTCTATTGTAAATGAAATAAAATATTCAGCTCATGAAACTCCCTTTATAAACTCTTTTTTTACTTCAAATTAAATGAATTAAAAAGTTTTTAAAAGCACGCTTGAATTAGGGTAATGAAAAGTATAATATTTTTAGTCTAATGTTTTATAATTTATTATTATGTTTTATAATTCATTAAAAGTGTAATGTTTTACAATTCATTATTATAAATATTATGGAAATACAAATAATTTTCTTCTGATATTCATTACCAGGTAGCGCCACTTGTATGGAATAAAAATTTGTTTAAATTAATCTATTAACTGTTAACTAATATCTGAAAACATTAAAATAGTCTTTTATCGTAATATGTGTAACAAGAACTCACAATGGGTACGAAATATTCAAAATCTAGCATACTAGGAAGAGAGTGAAAAATCGATTAGAAAATCCCATCTTAACAAACATGAAGGAAGTGTAGTTAAATTAAAGTGTTTAAAAACGCAAACATCAAAATTGAACTATTTTCATGAATACCGTTGACCGAAATTAAGCAAAAGGTGCTTGGAAAAACTTTAAGGCGAATTGCAGAAAAAAAAAAATATATATATATATATATATACAGTCAAACCCTGATATGACGATCCCTTGGCTATAACGAACAAATGGTCCCAATCGATCCACTAAAGCATTAATGTATTTCTAAATGCTTGTAACCATCTTCAAAATAAAGGAATTCGAATATAATGTACCTGAATTTCCACTTTTTCAAAATTAGTTTCAGTTCTTTAACGAAAATTCACTACTTATTTTCATACTTTAGAGAAACAAATGACAGTACAATTAATTCCACTGTTTATTTTTTAAGAACAAGTATTTATTTTAATTTATTATAACCCATTACTAACTGCAATGTAGTATAATTAATTCTTTCAACACAGAGATGAAATTAAGGGCTATAAGAAATCTTGTGTAACTAATATTCAAAAAGTCGAATATAGTGAACCCTCGGTTATAGCGATCCCAGATCGGTCCGTTGAGGGTTCTTTATAACGGGGTATGACAATATTCGAATTAATACCGTCTGCCAGAATTTAAGCAGTAAGTTTTTGGTCCTCTCTGCTGGAAAAATTGCTCGGCGGCGGATTCTAATCAAATTTAGTGCGAAATACTTTTTTTAAAGGAAGAAAAGTATTTGATGCACGTACTTTTCTCAACATGCCTGTTTCTGTTTCTTAAAAAATAAATTCAATCACATCGCAACAGCTAGGGAGAAAATGTCACTGTATTGCTGTTAATTTGCATAATACCGTATCTAGAAACTAAGAGCTGCTGCCTGCACAGGGTAATTCTGTACGATTGCGGACAGTAGGGGACACAAAGACTGTTCGGAATTATAGAGCAATGCAGGGTCATCTCAATGTGTTGTCAACAATTAAGTATTCTGAATTCCTACGTCAGCTGGCTATGACGTATTTTACGTCACAGCAAGCATATAAACTCTACTTGGTTTTACTGTAGTACTATCTATGTGGTGCGGATGTAAAATGACGTGGCAACGATACTGTTGTAAGGTTTCCTTCCCGCGAGCTTAATTCCCATGAGAATAAAGAGTGCCGGCCCTTTTGATATTGGCGGTAAACAGCAGGAGAGTTGCACCTGGACATCTCTAACGAGACGGGCGCAAGGAAACGGACTTCACACAGAGGGCCGCCACAATGTCGAGGAATAAATCACTGCCAGCGCGCACATTAGCGGTACCTTTTGGTGATTCCTGAATAGGCCGGTGGTGACGAAACTCAAGAGCCTTCCCAGAATAGAGGTGGACCACTAGGAAGGTGAGTTGTTGGTCAACCAGAGTACATTATCCAATGTAGGAAAGAGAGGTGGGGCTTCACCACTTCATCCACCCCCTGAAGGAGTGAATAAAAACTGATGTTCGAGGAAAACGGAGGAGAGAATTTTTTGGGGAGTCTCGAACGAGTTTCAGGCTCCGGAGTACCGTAGAAAGCTGTGTGATCAGCGGATTGAAAGTCCGGACTGAAGTCGGACTTTGGTAGACAACCCCAAGGAATCGGCATCCCCGGACTCTCAGCTCATGAACTTGCGGGTACTCTTGGTAGTCTCGTAGTTTGGTATCACGTGGATAGGTGGAAATTATCCATCCGATAATTACTAGTCTTTCTGGACTAAATTCTCATGGAACTTTGACGTTTTAGAACTATGATTATGTTGGTTCCTTTGTAAATAGTCATATTTAATCAAGACTTCTCTGCGAGAAGTGTCTCTTAATTATTGCTGTATGAAATAAAAGTACTTAGGCCAACCTAAGCTTGAATTATTTGGTCACACTTAGGCCAAGACATTACAGCAATATTAAACTGGTGGCAGCGGTGGGATCGCTAACCCCTCCCCTGCGCAGTATCTCAAGCCTTAGAGTTACTGGTCTGCGACTGTGACTCGGAAAATTTTCCAGTCACAGAAAACTTTGAAAGCATCGGACTTTAAAATAAATCCGGTGGAAGCACATCGCTTAAAAAGAAACGCCTGGAAAGCATCGGACTTTGGAAGTGAACCCTGGAAGCACATCGCTTGAAAAGGAACGCCTAGGAAGCATCGGACTTCGGCAGTGAACCCTGGAAGCACATCGCTTAAAAAGGAACGCCTTGGAAGCATCGGACTTCGGAAGTGAACCCTGGAAGCACCCGCTGGGAACCCTGGAAGCACCCCGCTGTAACCCTGGAAGTCCCTGGAACCTGTTGACTCGTAGGCACCTGTGGAGCAGCCTAGCAAATTCGGTGGCAACCGGCTTAAAACCGTGGAGACAACCTACTGCAAAGTGAATCTACTCTGCGGTGAACTGTGTCATCATTCTATGTGCCCGAAGTGCCTCTCTCTTGGTCCTCTGTGCATTCTACACCACGGTAAGCTTGTTTCATTTTACTACTTTCAGAGGAAATTACAGTTATAGAAATGTATCTAGAATAATTAATTCTAAAAAAAGAGCTTTTTGTGACTCTGTGTGGAACAAATTTGAAGAGCTAAATTCTGGTTAGTAGTTAATTAATTAACTTAAAATTATCATTGTTAAATATCTTATTGATTTTGGTTTTTCTAAATCTTGGGAGTAGGGAAATATAAGATATCAAGCTAAAAATTTTCTTTATTAAATTTCTTTGTGTAGCTAAGCAAATGTGTATGTTTAATGTACTAAGTTCATAGTTCATGTGGCTAAGTGTGTTTGGTTTTAGTGATCGTAGCATTGCGAATTCAAGTGTATAATACATGTTTAGTGTAGGGTTACTTATTTATAGCTTGTGTAGGATTTTGCATTTAAAGGAATCAAAATTCATGGAAGTTAGTAACATTTCCCAGTGAAATTAGAAATTTGATATTGAAATTTTTCATAATGTTGTGCTGTATTCTGGTTTAGTATTGTATATGAAAGTAAATTTTGGGTTTTGTTATATGTCCAAATTTTAGCGAAAAGGTCTAGAATTCTTGATGCTTAGTTCTGTGTAAAGTTGTTTGGGAATATAAGTTCAATTGCTTGAGTTAAAATGGCTTTTTTAGCTAAACACCGCAAGGAGGAGTTAATTGCGCTGGCCGACGATATGGGAATTGAGATTAGTACTAATGATAAAAAAATAGACATCTGTAAAAAGGTTAAGGATTCCCCAGATTTTGAGGAGGAGTTTGTACGAGGCTGTTTGGAGGAAATCGTCAGACAACGCGAAGAATTAAAAGCACAAGCACAAGCTGAAGCCGCTGAATTAAAAAGGATCGAATCTCTAAGACAAGAGCGGGAATTCGAATTAGAAAAAATGAGAATCTCAAATGCCGCGGAAGTTAATAGTGTAGCTTCGACCCGAAGTGAAAATAGCAAAAATCGGCTCAGTCTGAAAAATCTCATGCAAAAATTTGACGCGCAAGTTAGCGATATATCTATGTATCTGGCGTTGTTTGAGCATCAAGCTCGCACAGCAGGAATTGAGGAAACGGAATGGGTTCCGCAACTTATTTCACTTTTGCCGTTGGATCTGGACCAAATAATTATTAAAGAACCAGAGGAAAAATGCAGGATTATCTCAACGTAAAAGAAGTTTTGCTAGACAGGTTTAAAATGAAACCGGAAACCTTCCGATTAAAATTCACCCAGCATCAAAAGAAAACCGGAGCATTATGGCGGGAGCTCGTTTTTGAACTTCGAAATTATCTCGATGGATGGCTAGACGGAGACGAGCCAGTTAACGACAGAGTTTTTCGAACGGTTCGGAATTAAGGTAACCCACAGCTCGGTGCACCACCCGCAATCTAACCCAGTCGAAAGGTTCCATAGAACATTAAAGCGGTTGTTAAAAGTACTGTGTTTACAATCAGGAGAGGATTGGGAGAAAAACCTTCCGGCGACTTTACTGGCTTTGCGCACAGTGACGCATGAGAGCACAGGATTCAGCCCCGCAGAGTTAGTGCGCGGAAAAAATTTAAGGACACCTGAAGTGCTATTGTACGAACATTGGGTAAACCCACAGGAATCGGAATCCTCCGTAACCGAATACGTTTTCGAGCTTATAAATATAATGAGGCGGTGCCAAGACTTGGCGGTTGAACGAATGACGGAGGTCCAGGTTAAGCGAAAGGCCTGGTATGATAAAAACGCGGTCCGACGGAAATTCCAAGTAGGCGATCAGGTTTTGGTTCTCGCAACCTCTAAACCGAATAAAATGGCGGTACAGTGGATTGGCCCTGGGGTAATTGAAAGTCAACTTTCGGACACCACTTACATTGTAAAAATGGCAAACAAAAATGATAGAACCCAAATATATCATGTAAACCTGTTGAAACCATACCATCAGAGACCGGAGAAAATTAACCTTCTAATTAGTGAAAGGAAAGAAACTCCCGAAGCCGAATCAGACGAGTTAGGAATTCCGTATCCGACAGCAGACCCAAATGTGCATGATTTCGAAGAAATAATTAGGGATAGCGCTCTTGAGGAATGACTCAGTTTCTTAGAAATCGAAGAGTTACGTAAACTGTTAGGCCGTCACCAAAAGGTGTTTTCAAATGAGCCAGGAAAAACGCATTTAGTCGAACACGATATAGAATTAATCAGTAATAACCCGATTAGGTCGAAACCGTATCGCACCTCTCAGCGTCAGACTGAAATTCTCAAGGCAGAAATTAAGAGAATGCTGGATTTAAAAATAATCGAGATCGGTCAATCCGATTACACTTCGCCTATGATCTTGGTAGAGACAGTAGGTAGAGAGCCTAGGCCATGCATAGATTACAGACGGTTGAACTCTAGCATACGCAATCAATATTTCCCCTTACCAAATATTGAAGAACGCGTGGAACGTGTATCCGCGGCAAAGTTCATTACAGTGATTGATTTGGCAAAGGGTTACTGGCAGATTCCCCTTAGTAAAAGAGCGCAGCGTTATGCCGCGTTTGTGACGAATTTCGGACCCTATGTTCCTTTAAGAATGCCGTTCGGGTTAGTCAACGCCCCGTATTTTTTTAGTAAGTTGATGTCACAGGTGTTAGCTTCGCAGTCCCGTATTTAGACGATATTGCCATTTATTCGAATAACTGGGAAGATCATTTGAAACACGTAAATGAAGTCCTGAAACGTATAGGCGACGCAAATTTAACGATCAAGCCATCTAAATGCAAATTTGCCCAAAACCGCACAAAATATTTGGGACACGTCGTAGGTAGTGGTGTACGAACTCCCGCAGAGGCAAAAATTAAGGCAGTCTTAGATTTTCCCACTCCCACTTCAAAGACGCAAATTAGAGCTTTCCTAGGATTAGCTGGGTACTACGCGCACTATGTTAAAAACTTCTCCGTAATAGCAGCCCCTCTAACCAATGTTTTAAAGGGAAAGGTTAAGAGAGAGAGTATAATTTGGACAAAGGAATGTAACCATGCATTCGAGGAGTTAAAGCGTAGATTGACCAAAAAGCCCGTATTGTACGCTCCTGACTATAAAAAAGAATTTATTGTCCAGAGTGATGCATCCGACCTAGGGATGGGAGTCGTGTTGTCCCAACGCGACGCGGAAAATGAGGGGCATCCCGTTCTGTATTTAAGTAAAAAATTTTCGGACGCAGAACGGAAATCCGAACGCGAATGCGCGGCCATTATCTATGCAATTAAAAAACTCAAGTATTACCTAGACGGACAAATTTTTACAATTGAGACCGATCACAACCCTTTGGTTTGGCTGAAATCAAATGCTGGATCAAATCCTAGGTTGATGAGATGGTCCCTCGAATTACAACCCTTTCAATATAGGGTGATACACAAGGCAGGAAAAAAACATTCGAATGCTGACGCTCTTAGCCGAAGTGAAACTAGAACTAAGAGTACGAATTAAAAGGGCAGAGATAGTTTTCCCTTATTAAGTTGTATATAAAATGTAGGTTCTTTAAGAAAAGTGCAGGAAATGCCAAATTTTAAAAGTGTTAATTGTATATATTTTTTGTGTTAAATTAGATATCAGAAAGATAAAATTTTAAATTTGGTAAAAAGTGTGAATATGCCTCTGTTAGTAGTATGAACAAGTATGTGTGTGTAAACAGAGAATTTTTTCTCTTCAAAAACTCTCGAAAAAATTCTCACTAAAGGGGGGGAGGTTGTAAGGTTTCCTTCCCGCGAGCTTAATTCCCATGAGAATAAAGAGTGCCGGCCCTTTTGATATTGGCGGTAAACAGCAGGAGAGTTGCACCTGGACATCGCTAACGAGACGGGCGCAAGGAAAATGACTTCACACAGAGGGCCGCCACAATGTCGAGGAATAAATCACTGTCAGCGCGCACATTAGCGGTACCTTTTGGTGATTCCTGAATAGGCCGGTGGTGACGAAACTCAAGAGCCTTCCCAGAATAGAGGTGGACCACTAGGAAGGTGAGTTGTTGGTCAACCAGAGTACATTATCCAATGTAGGAAAGAGAGGTGGGGCTTCACCACTTCATCCACCCCCTGAAGGAGTGAATAAAAACTGATGTTCGAGGAAAACGGAGGAGAGAATTTTTTGGGGAGTCTCGAACGAGTTTCAGGCTCCGGAGTACCGTAGAAAGCTGTGTGATCAGCGGATTGAAAGTCCGGACTGAAGTCGGACTTTGGTAGACAACCCCAAGGAATCGGCATCCCCGGACTCTCAGCTCATGAACTTGCGGGTACTCTTGGTAGTCTCGTAGTTTGGTATCACGTGGATAGGTGGAAATTATCCATCCGATAATTACTAGTCTTTCTGGACTAAATTCTCATGGAACTTTGACGTTTTAGAACTATGATTATGTTGGTTCCTTTGTAAATAGTCATATTTAATCAAGACTTCTCTGCGAGAAGTGTCTCTTAATTATTGCTGTATGAAATAAAAGTACTTAGGCCAACCTAAGCTTGAATTATTTGGTCACACTTAGGTCAAGACATTACACTGTAATACGATGGTCTACTCTTTTCTCTGATGTCCAGTCAAGTCATGGATTATTCAGCTCGTGTAGTTTTGTTAGAATATTGTTTCTTCGTAGACATGTCGTTCCACTTAACTTCTTACTTATTTAATTATAACTTCGAATAAAGAAAGTTTATTGTTCGTATGTCTTTTATTCCAACGGCTCGCAACAAAATGCTACAGAAGGTGTTCAAAATTTCAAACACTAGCTCTTTCACAGTATTGAAATTGGCGCTGCATGGAATTTTTAACATTCTGGAAGATTCTTGTTACATCTTGGACCTCGCTAGCAGCTGCAGGGATGTGCGATAAGACCTTTAGCTTATTCAACGGTGTTCTCATATACTTTTGATTTCATATGTCCCCAGAAGAAGAAAGGCATGGTAGATCTAGCAAATTTAACAGGCTAACGGGCGAAAAGTGATGTGATAAAATTAGGCGGTGATAGCCAAGGCCAAGCTGGACCCTGGGCAGAGTATTGGCTTATGGTCCCCCTATCGTCAGGGCCGCCATGAGCTGACCCGAGCCGCAGGCAAAGTACTGGCATGCCTCCCCCTCACACACAACAGTGCGACCAATCCATTCATAAAAGCAGAATACCTGCCAACAAGTAGCCCCTATGTTTTGACTAAGCAATTAAAAGGTAAGGCGGCATCCCTGTGTGTGTCGCGACTTGAAATCTGGTCTCTCCCCCCCCCCCCACTCTCCTCTCCCTTTGCGGATTATGACTGCGTTGACTGATTAGCGGACGGAACTCTTTCTTCCGGTTCCCCGGTGACGTCAAGTATTGTTGAGGAATTCTGATTTTGTGGTGTCGATTATTTTAATTATTATTTATTTCTTCGGAAAATTAATTCCCTTATTTAAGTTGAGAAACTCAAATCTTAATTCTTTGTCTAAATTACACGGAATATTTTTTCCCTTGCACTTTTTGAACTCTGGACAGCTAGCTTTCTCGTAACTTTAAACAACCCCCTTTATAGCATACGATCTTTTTCTTTCCACTCTTACTTTATATACCTCCTCCTTTCTGGAGAAACGCACGTGCAGGTTTGAATCGCCAGTAATTGCTTACTTCACTCTTTTGAACCCCCGTTGAGTTTGAAATTGAAAGTTGTTTCTTGAGTCTTCCGCTCTTTTGTAAAAAAGGATCCGAAACTCCTTTGGTCAATTTCCTCTTCCTGCCATTTATGACTCTTTGACAATAAGCGTGCAGTGGACCTCCCAAATTTTACTATCCAGACGCGACAGATTGTCTGTTTTACACAAAGACCCTTTTTCGAACCCTGTCCAGTTTGATTAATTATCCTTTGGGGTGTTAGGGCAATACCAACCATTTTTCTGAGAAACCTCGCTCTCCATTCAGAAGAGTCTAAGCTTCCCAATTGGTTAACTACAGGTCTTTGGGTGTACACAGGGGGTTGCTGGACGGTGTGGCGAGTTTCTGAGGACAGTTTGGCGTTTTGGCGCAAATTAAGAATTTTTATTCTATACCTTGCTGATTGAAAGTGCTTGGTACTTTGGCTCAGGAATTGAGCAATAAAGGATCGACTTGGCACTGTATTTTTTTTGGTATAAGAAAGCGGGAGAATTAAAACGAGGGAGACTGATCGAAAGACAGAGTTGAGTTCAAGCCAGAACAAGCGAAGAAGATGATTTTTGATTTTACCTTCTTTTGATTGGGCGCAGAGAGATCTGGCAATCAACCTTCCCCAGAAGAGTGATGACGGTTTTTCAGCGTCGGTGAGCTACCATATTGCGGACTTGCAAAGAGAAGGTGATTCGACGATGAAAGCAATTGATTAGAAAAATTTGTTTCAAGAGCGGCCATGCATAGGCCCCTTCCTGGGAGCGGTACAGAAATGTCCAGGACTGACCATCTCGTCAGTCAGTGCATGCGGCGCACTGAGTAGCCCAGCAAGATTCCAGGCTGAAATTATCCGGTCACCCGTCCGTGCCAGATGCCTTTGCGTTGCTGTATGATTTTCCTGGAGCCTGCGTCACTGTGAGATTGATCTGGAAGCAACTGAAGAGCCAGGAGATGTCACCGGGCATACCCAGTTGACCCGCCAGCCGAAAGGAACTGTCAGCAACAAGACCTAGTGTCCCGAACATGCGTGGAATAATTACCGGCTGAATAGGGCGGACATTTTCCATTGCAAGGTCCCATGAAAAGGCTCGAAAATTTGTCAAAGAGACTCGCCTCGCCTTCCACCTCTTGTGTGCACCTCCAAATCCAGACACCCAGCCCAGATTGCCCTCATCAATGCTGTCAGTTAAGTTTCTTTTATTTCTTTTTTTTAATTGAATATTTTGAATTGAAGTACGAATAACACCTAGCAGCATAAATATAATATTCAGTTTGAACATTTTTTTATTCTATTGTTGCAAATAGGTCATTTAACAAAATTTTGAAAGAAATAGGGATTCAATTGTGGATTCCTGAAAATCATGAGGTATTAACAAAGTTACTATGCATTGGAAGTTGTACTCTTTTATTATATTTTGAGTAAAGACAATTGTAAGAAATGCAGGAATGTATTTTGTGTGCAGGGTAAATTCTTAGCTTTAGAAATGTCAGCCAGCGAGCTTCATGACATTATTTTACAATTCTGTTTATACTCGTATGACAAGATTATTGATTGTACAATACCTTACTTGTATAAATGACCTTCTCCCGATAGGGGTCCTCAAACTTTGCATTTCAGGAATTTATGTTAAGTGTTTATGATCCAGGAAGAGTGTATTTTATTCAAGAGTGCTAGCAAATTGTGCACACAAACATGTCCATCGCCACAAGTGTGTTCATGTTTTTTTTATATTTTTTTATTTAAATCCTTAAATAAATTGCATTTAGTTCAACTTCACAGTTTCTGTCCTACTTTCATGGATATGTTTTCTCAATCAATGTGTCCTAACAGATTTTCCAGGTCTGGTATTATTTACTTATAAATTTATGTCAGTGTAAGGTTTACCTGGGGTTATTGCTCAAATATTTTGAACACTATGCAGCTTGCTTAATTTACTTGAATGTACTTTTCTTATGATGTTTTATTTAGATCATGGTTGCATAATCTCTTATCTGAAATCTATAATTAAATGTAACAAAATTAATTTATGAAAATTCACACGACAATTTCTAGCCATTTAATTGTATGCAAAAATTCCTGCTTGTGAGGAAGGAAATGAATCTAACGGAACTGATTATATCAGTCAGTGAAATGATTTTATTCACCAGTACATGCACAGGTAAATGTATCTGTAATTACTTGTGTATCCTCAGAGGAAAAATATGCTTGAGAGTTCAGGACTCAATAAATTGATTTTTTTTTTCTTTTCACAACAAATAATACAACCATATTGAAATGTATACAATTTTTCCTACTATGTTCTCTACATAAGATAAATTATGTTTTATTTGGATAATACCATCGTTTTTCTTATAGAAACTTCATTACAAATGATTATTAAGTTTTCTTATGATTTGTTATGCAATTATTCAAAAGTATCAAAATAAAATTTTAATTTGATACCTTCTATCACTTTCAGATCCGGTCAGACAGTATTTTTTTACGCAGCTCTATATAATTGGTATTTCTACCTTTTAAGGTTTTTTTTATTTATTTAAAATGTTTTAATATGTTCGTTTTCTTTGAAAATGAGATATAATAAAATAAATTTCATTTTTTAGAATCAAAGAACCACATTAAAAGGATTTTATTAATCATCTATGAAATATGTTGCTGTTCTCTTAAAGGTTATCCGGCCTGCCTATTTTAAAATAATAGGATAATCGTTTGAAATAATAGTATAATCAGTACATTCCGGTTCTAACCAGACAATCAGAGACTTTTAGAAATGCAGTCCAAGATTCAATCACTGAATTAATATTAGAAAGTTTTTAAAATATTGTCACTGTTATATAAAACTGTCGTATGTTAGATTACCCAAAACATTTTATTGATGCACAACTCTTGTATAGGTTAGCTACATCTGCTTTCAGATTGTTTTATGTGATACGTGATTGTTGTATGATGTCACACAATACTAGATGTTTCAGCTGTTAATCAATATTTTGTATGTTTTGTTGAGTGAGGTTTTTACCACAAGGCATATTGATATAAAGTCGACGGTATTATTTTTGGCTTATAGTTATTGAATTTAAAAAAGTTTGCGCATCTTTGGCTTGGGCAATAGGAAATTTTACAAACGAATTATATGTCTCCCTTAGGTTTCTATCGTAGATCGAAATTCGCGAAGTCCAAGCAACGGAAACCTAAACTAATTCAAAGATCACATTCAATAAATTGTTTTGTTATGATTTCTGTGCTCTAAGTGCGAGAGCAAAGAATGACGTCACCGGCTCTCGGCGAAGCGAGCCAATGAAATTGTCCGATTACCTGCCTTTGGTGTATCAGGGTAGGGTTTGTAAATATGCCTTCGGATCTCCCTAGCCTTCGGGAAGTTCAACCAACAAGTTCCAAATGATCCCAAGAAAAAGAAAAATTACATCCAAAGCCTTCTTCCAAAACTTGTGCGAAATATGTTTGAGATTGTATCTCCAGTGAGCGACCATTTCTTGCCTCCAAAATAAAGTGCTTCGCATTCAACAAATGAGAAAAGAAGTTTAATGCTAAATTGAATAGTAGTGCAAATTTCTGTGCTGTATATAGTGCAAACAACTTTTTTTTTGTTTTAAATAATATTATCGTGTCTTTCCCATGAAACCGTTCAGTGACCGGAATGGTGACAAGTCCGGGAGTAAAAATTGCGTTCTCTCTCTGTTCTGTGTATAGCATTATATTTGTAGCTACATCTGTACAAGTTTCTGAAGAATCTATTTTTCAAAAGTATATCGAAGAACCGTTATTGAACAGCTCAATCGATTTAATCGACTTTTTGTGGACGTGATATGACTGGTACGAAGCAGTGACTCTTTTAAGTGTAAAAAAAATGACCGGAGGCTGTTTTTTAAACAGCCGCTGATGTTAAAGGCGTAGGAGTTCTTTAATCGCGTGACTCTTTTGTTTCTCGAAGTTTCTAGTAAGTTTTAAGTTTAAATAAGTTGTTTTTGTAACTTCTGTTGTTACCCTTTATCTCTAAAATAAGACATTAGTTATGTTTTTAAGATATGTATTACCGAGATATAGAGGATCGCGTCACCAATTCATCGTATTTTTGCCCAACTTTGCGACTCGGTAGTCGCTGAACTACGATTTTGATTTTCAATTTTTTTTTGCAACTTCTGTTGTTACCCTTTATCTCTAAAATAAGACATTAGTTATGTTTCTAACATATGTAGTTACCGAGATGTAGAGGATCACCCATGCGAAGATATTTGGCGTTTGAGACCCCCAATGGAAGGCACGTAGTCCTAGGTTAAAACATAATATGATTGAAAATCTTGTTAACTGATGCAACTTGGTCTAGCTAAGTCCGTGAGCCAAAGAAGAGAAAGGAAGTAAGGAAAAGTATGGCAGAGTTTATTTCTGAAAGTTGACTCGGCGTTATGACATCATCGACAAGATGGTGTCCACTGCGGAGCTGCCCTACGGCCCTTATAAAAGTAGGCGGATACGGACAATTGAGTCACTTGTACTTGTTATTCAAGCACTTGTTTGTTTTTCTTACCTTCGATCGATGGATCGGTTTCTGGTTAACCCTGTTTTGTATTTACCACTCGTCTTTTGATTCTGTTATTAGCATGTTTTTAACTGCAGATTTAATATTGTTTTCTTAATAAATAAATATCAATTAAAATGTGATTACATTCTTTCTTGAACGAAAAATACACTTTCTGATAGAGACGGAGTAAAGGTGGGTGTCAGCAAATAAAAACTCCATAAAGTAACCTAGAAGAAACTTTGAAATATAAGTCTTACTTTAGGTCCAGTATACGGGGCAGGTTGTCTTCCTGGAGGCAACGCAACATGGGCAACCCTATTCACTTATTAAACTTCCTAAACCGCACATAAAAGGCCTCCTCCGGAAGAGCATGCTTGAGGAGTGGCAAACCTCATGGAAGAATGGTGATACAGGCAGGAAAATCTATAATATCATGCCCTCAGTTAGTCTCCGTCCTACTAACTGGATTGGAGAGGATGTTATCTTCTTCTCTCAACATAGCCCTTTCTTGCCTACCTCAAAAGGTTTCACCTGTCTGAGAGCGATTTTTGCAGCTGTGGTGGAATTGGCACGGCACTTCACTATGCCCCGGTGTGTATTTGCACAGTATTTTGGCATATGAGGAAGCCAGCGCCAAACTTTGAACAAGAATGGCTGAAAAGAGTCGCCAATAACTTCGTCTCCAGGCATAAAATTAGTGGGATTATCAAATTCATGAGCGAAAACAGAAATCTTTTCCGGCCTCCCTAGACTTCAACTTTCCAGTGAGCTGAACTAAAACACTCAATTACCGGACATTCCCCCCCCCCTTTAGAAAAGAAAGGAATAACAACATCTAAAGTAAAGAAACTATGAACTAATAGTGTGACAGTGAAAATGCCTGTGCTGTACATAGTGTAAATATTTCTTTCTTTTTGTTTATTTTGTTTTACTTTTTTCTTAAATAAAATTCCCGTGTCTTGCCCATCAAACCGTTCAGTGACCGGTCTGGTCACGGGTGTGGGGGTAAGAGACGGCGTTCTGTTCTGTCTTTCTGGAGGGCATTTGGGGGAACTGGACTGTTTTGTGTTTCGCTGGGAGGAAGAATAGGAGACCAAGGATAGAACACATGGCCTACTTCTTTTTATATAAATTCCTCAGCCATGTCCTGTCCTGACCCACTAGGTTACTGGTGGGTTGTTATTAATGTTTTTATACTTACCCCCACACTGTAATATATACAGTTATTTCTTAAAGTTAACTTTTATTGATTTTTTAATAATAACATTTACAGTATATGTATGTCAGTCAGATTTACAGCATATGATTTTACAGAAATATCTAAGGCATTCAAATTTATTTTGAAAAGAAGAAGATGCAAATACCCGGAACGTTCTTCATTCCTGTATTTTCTGAAGAGATGTTATGAAAACCTTCATTTCAATCTAAAGAAATACAAAAGTTTTATACTTATTATACATAAACTCAGTTTTCAGATGTTAAAATTTGTTTCAACTTTTGCTTAAAGGATATTTAGAGCTTTTTAAGGCGAAAAGAAATAAAATTTCCTGCTATGTGTCTCAGGAAGTAATGTTTGGATCTTTTCTATAGCATAAACAATGTGGTAATAAAAACCTCTATTCGATGGTGTTGGCGCCTTTGAACTGTAAATTGGCATCTTGGCGATAAATGGTTGCCAAAATATGTGAGCGGGCCGATGCGCACTTTACTACGCACTACTCTTGTCTCTCTCTCTCTTGTTAAAAAACCATGTATATAAGTTCTGTGTGTGTGATCGTATAATAAATGTTGTGATCGTGAACAAGGGCCATGCTTCAACTTTCTTATTCGACGGACATTAAAATACAAATTCCATTCCACTGCTCTCCCTGAGTTTGGACGGAAACATTGGTCCGTCGAGCCGGAGTTGAATCATACTTGCCAATGGATAAATTCTTTGTTAAGAAGTAATTTCGTTTCGTTTTGAAGCAGCCCTTGTTCAGATTTTCGTCAGTCCACAATAAACGTTCCTACCAATCAAAGCGATTCCTTTGAAAAGGAATAATATATTTTGTTTGAAGGAATAAATTGCGTCTCATCATGATGATAACAGAACTTAATCGTAAGCAAACGGCTTACAAAAATAAGCTGAAAAAATCGAACAGTTCGTTAATGCGTTCCAAGCTGCAGACGGAACCAAGGACTATATTGAATTAACTTCAAAACTGAACAGTATAAACGATATACTTAAAGAACTGGATAACCTCCAAAACGAATATTGTGCTCTTCCTGATAAGGTAGAATTGAATAATTCATTGGATATTCTAATCGATATGGAAGAAGATGCAGAAAAATTCAAGGTACGCATCCTTGTATTTTTATCGAAATATGAAGGGCAGAAAACAGAAAACGCTAAATTAACTCCAAAGAGTCACATAAAATTACCTTTCTATGATTAATTACCAATAGGTATTGAATATTTATATCTGTGTTTATATTCCTTATCATATATATAATTGCTCGAATGTTTTACGTATTTCATTACAGTGCTAATTAGTGAATACATTGTGTATTAACAATTTCGTATAGTTTCCATGCGTTGTTATGTAATCAATGTGTATTGCATGTGTGTTGCATGTAAACATTGCAACGGGGCCCAGGATGTTGGCGCCTTTGAACTGTAAATTGGCATCTTGGCGATAAATGGTTGCCAAAATATGTGAGCACGCCGACGCGCACTTTACTACGTACTTGTCTTGTCTCTCTCTTGTTAAAAAACCATGTATATAAGTTCTGTGTGTGTGATCGTATAATAAATGTTGTGATCGTGAACAAGGGCCATGCTTGTTTATTCTTACTAACTAAGGGCCAACTTTCTTATTCGACGGACATTAAAATACAAATTCCACTCCACTGCTCTCCATGAGTTTGGACGGAAACAGATGGTTTAAATTTTGAAAAAATCTCTATAATGTCCAAAATAATTTATTTTGTGAGAAAATATTTAGTGATGGAATGCATAATACAGATCATATTTGTTCTAAACATTATCCGGATTTTGACGTTCTATACTATAAAAACTTACATATCTAAAAAACTTTTATGTTTATGTATCTTGGGAAAATGTATCACAGAAGCAACTTGATTTTTCGATTTGTAAATGTTCGGTCTCATTTTTACTACATTTTATACACGCGCGTATACTCATGCAAACTGAACGATTCGGGAACCTTTCGAAGCGAACCAAATCTTACCGGGCTTTCGCGAACGCAAAGGGATTAGCAATTCACGTTGGGACGTGTTCGAATGAGGTTCGTCATTCCCCGCGAACCTCCTTCGAACGAATAGGGTCCAATTTGCAAATCAAGGCGTATTCCAAACACTTCCAAAAACTCCCCATCTATTGGCGATTTACAAGCGATGATTAATGGTTCGAAATGGATTTCCTTTTTCCCCATTCTTCGCAGTTGGTTCATCGTAAAAATAATTTCTTCGAACGGCTCACAAGCGGTTTGAGAACCGTTCTTGCACATGGTTCACGGTTGGTTCGTCGTGAAAATAATTTCTTTGTGCCGCAGGACAAAGAACTTTTGCAACAGAGCATGGTCGGCAATCAATTTGCGACAGTTAGAGTTACCCCATTGCCAGTGAATTAAGTTGAAAAAGTATATACTAGACAGAGTATATGACTGAAGTTTAATGGAATACAAATTCATAATAACACAAAAGAATATTCTAGATAGAGTATTCAAAAGAGGTTTAATGGAATATAAATTCATATTCACCCAAAAGGACACCTGGATGAATAAAAATGTGAGAAACGTGTATAGCTTTAAAAGGCAAGTCCTTAGAACACTTAATTTAAATAACACTAAAAGTTTGTTGCTGCTATGGCGTTCTAATAGTCATTTTATCTGTCATGTTGAGTACGATTTTAAATGCTGTTATTCATGCAATTATGATGCCGTTCTGTTGTAATTTTTCCTATTAAACCTTTGCTTTATTGGGGTTTTTTGCTTAATTTACTAAGAAAGAGTCCCCTATAGAGGCAACACTTTTGATTTCCGACCTCACGTAATATTGTAAAAGTCATTTGTCTTGTTGTGAGTAATTATCCATAGAAGTTTGTTGCCGGAGTTCCAGACTAGCCTGTATGCATCTTCACAATATATCTGACTACTATAGGCTTTTTTATTACATGACAGAAAATTTCAGGAATACTTTAGATTGGTGACATGGTGAAGGAATGAGTCTCTATGGGAATTATTAATTTTCGTATTGTCTTCGTAACACCTTTAGAAAGTAGGCTACATTCGAATCGTTGCTTGAATATTTCCACCTTTTATAATTTCATAACAGTTATGGAAAATCATGATATGAGCTCGGATCTCAAGCACTGAGGTTCGTGTCTCTGACATTCTCTTTTACTCACCACCTCAAAATAGCTTTCTGCAAAAGTTCTGTTTTTTGATTATCTAGGTCTACGGAGAGATAATGGAATGCCAAGATTTACGTTTAAAAATGTATAAAAAATATAAACGTCCAAGATAGGAGATTGGTATCCAAATTTTGAGACATTGAAAAGAAGTGGAGGAGAAGTTAGGAGTTTCGAAAACTAACAGCAAAGCATTGTAGTTTCACTTTCACAAATATACCAAACTTCCTAGAATGCGATTTTGCTCGCCTTATCTAAATAAAATTCCTTTTCTTAAATTCAGTAATTCGTTATTAAACACGAAAATGAATAAAGTGAAGTGAACTTTTAAGGAACTTGCCCTTCCTTGTGTTACTCATGGTAAAGATTTTTCTGCAGAAAGGTGGAAAGCCTGACCACCGTAGGGATGGTAAACAGGTTAATGTGCATTTCCCAACAAGCTCATATCCTTTGTCACAGGAGTAGAAAACCGACTGACCGATGCGGTACTTCGAAGACGGAAGAGAATTGCTGCCATCTGCATTGGTATGCGATCCATCACTTATATATCCCGGATCATAACATTGTTCACCTTCGGAATAGTAGGCATTTATTTAAAAAGACGTATAAAACAATTTATAGTAACTATTAAAAGCATGTTAAATAGGGTGGTCCGAAAAAAACTTTTTTTTTCCTTTTCGAAACACTATAGTGTGGAAAACTTGCCTCTAGGGAAGATAAATAAAATGCCTTTTTTTTCTCTTTACATCTGATGGTAGCGCATCGACCCTAAACTTTTCGAAAATATACGATTTTCATAATTTTTCTAATAACAGGAAAAAGTCATACGACTTCTATAACAAGTAGCTAGAGGTATAGTTTAGAGGAACAAAATGTAGGTAAGATAAATAAATGAAAAAAATAATACATTTCACAATTTGTGAATAACGCATTACACTCAAAAATTTCATTATTTTAACAAAAAATTGACAAATTGAAACAAAAAGTTGTTTCTGATTGTGTAAAATTTCATTTTGTAATCAAATATAGTCCTTTACTCGTCTTCAGTTTCTTTTGTACTTTGAAATAAGAAAAACTTGGCATTGAAGATCTTGAAAGAAGTGTAGTTCTTATAAAACACATCTCTGGAATTGGAACCGACGATTTTTGTGATGCCTCGGTTACTAGCTTCACACATCGTTTCACTGCTTGGGTATTACATGGAACTTGTAAAAGTTCCACACAGCCGTTTTCCACCTGATTTGACCTTAGACCAAATCTCTTGATTCGAGAATCTTCGCAGCAAAGGTGGTGGTGAAAGTGTAATACTGTTCCAGGAATCATTTCAATGTAGTCTGTAGCTAGGAAATTGGTTTTTGGTGGTTGGAAACTCCTAACTGACTTTCTTTTAGAAGCCACGTTTCTAGTTTTTATAATTATTCTGAAACCTAACTCTCTTATATGATCCCTTTTATTTCCTATCATACTCAAAGGCAAGTTTTCTGGATGGACAAAGAATGCATTTCTCTGAATTACTGGGTCAATGACTTTTAACAAATTTTCTGGCAGGAATCTCAACTATTTTATAACTTCAAATACATGTTCTGGTCCATTTGGGAAGTACTTACTTTTCTTAATATGAAACCATACAGGCATATATGATTTTAGGATAAAACAAACTAAGATCTTGTCTTCATCTGTTGGGTTCTCAACACTTAAATTCAAACGGAGAACTCTGTTCGCCGTTGTTAACCATCCTGAATGGGAAAGTGGACTTGAACAGTTAAATCTTCAGGAGAGATACCTGATTTTATAGCATAACTTATGTCCAGCAGATACTGTTGATCTTTGCTTAAAATTTTCCTTTCAATTTCTGGAATCTCACACTTATTACTTTTAAAATTTACCATTGGGAGTTTCTCACATTTACTGAGCTGTGCACCAATCGAACCACTAAATGATTTTGGCCCAGCTGTTTTACTATCTAAATTTATGAACAGATGCCGAAATGGCAATTCATTAAGTGTAAGAGGCTTTTAACTTGTTTTTCAATTTTGCAAATATCATCTGTTTTCCACCCCGTATTGGTAACGGTTCCATCCCATCCAATTACGTCCAGTTCAAGTAATAAAAATCCAGTCTCATTCAAATAAGAAAGAATACTATTGGCAATGTTTTGAGCAGACCCAGAATAGGGTGCAACGCGACCAACACAGAACCTGGTTCTTGTAATATTGAATGATTTTCCTCTTTTATAATTCTTCGAAACTGCTTTGAGTTTAATTTTTCAATCACGAGGGTCTGTTTCCACGCCACAACCAAGCAATGGAACGATATGTGAAGATGGTAACCGAGGAATCACAAAAAATCATCGGTTCCAATTACAGAGATGGTTTTATAAGAATTACGCTTCTTTCAAGATCTTCAATGCCAAGTTTTTCAAGCAAATCTTATTTCAAAGTACCAAAAGAAACTGAAGACAAGTAAAGTACAATATTGGATTACAAAATGAAATTTTACACAATCAGAAACAACTTTTTGTTTCAATTTGTCAATTTTTAGTTAAAATAATGTGTTTTAGAGCGTAATGCGCTATTAACAAATTGTGAAATGTCTTAATTTTTTTTATTTATTTATCTTTTCTACACTTTGTTTCACTAAACTATACCTCTAGTTACTTGTTATGGAAGTTATATGCTTTTTTTCTGTTATTAGAAAAATTATGAAAATTGTATATTTTCGAAAAGTTTAGGGTCGATGCTCTACCGCCAGATGTAATCAAAAGGAAGAAAAACATTTTTGCATTTTACTTATCTACCCAAGAGGCAAGTTTTCCGCCCTATAGCGTTTCGAAAAAAAAAAGTTTTTTTCGGACAACTCTAATGTTAAATATAACTTTTCATTCAACTACTTGAATAAGACTTTAATGGCAATCTGCCCAACTTTATAGCATAAAAAATTGTTTTATACGCCTAAAGAAAAAGTAGTTTTCATTTGCATCGTGAATATTAACAAATGTTATATCAGGAATACGAAAAATGTCTCATGTCTCTTATTAATATATTGTCGTTTCGAATTTTTAAATCCTTTAAATGCATTAACCAATCAGCAATTTTGAGCATAAAGCATAATTTCACAGAAACAATTTTTTTCTCACGTGAGGGTGAAATTGTTTCTTCATAGGTCAACTCTTTCACCCTCACGGTCATGGCTTTTAAGATAAGAAGCTAACAGTAATAACTTTCAAAGTCAGTTACAAAGCGATATTTAATAATACAGGGTGTCTGGAAATTCACCGACAAACTACAAGAGATAATCGAAAATGTCAAGACAAACAGCATTTGTAGTAGAGCATGGAATCTCAAATGCAGTCATAGAGGTCGTTCATTGCCAGCGAATTTAGGAAAAGAAACTGATATACAAGATAGGCGACAAAAATCAATGTTTAATGGAATACAAAATCAAAATAACAAAATAGGACGGTTACATGAATAACAACGTGCGAAGCGTGTATCGCTTTAAACGGCAAGTCCTTTGAACACTTAGTTTTATTGACTCGAAAGATTTGCTGCTGATACAGCGCCCTATTTGTCATTGTATTTATCATGCTGAGCATGACTATAATGTTGTTATTTTTGAAGATTTCTCCATGAGCCTTCGTTTTATAGTATTCTGTTTTTAAATTCACTCCCGAAGAGCTCCATGTAGCGGCCATCCATTGCGCTTGCGACCCCACGAAAAGTTATTTCTATCTCTCCCCTTTTGTAATAGTTATTTAAAATTAATAGTATTTGTACTGTGCGCAATTACCCCTTGAAATTTGTTGGCGGAATTCCAGACAGCATGCAAAAAGTTTCATAATATATCTGATTACCATAGTCTTATGCATCATACATCCATACGCACATCATTACGCATATACGCACAGATTATTTGAGTATTACTGTATATTGGTTACATGGAAAAGAAATGAGCCCCTATGGAAAATATTAATTGTCTTGTTGACTTTATATCATCTATAGGCCATAGGCTGCATTCGAATGCCACTTTATTTCTACCTTTTATAATTTTATAAAAGTTATGGAAAATCATGATATGAACTCGATCCCTGAATATTGAGGTGCGTGTCTCACAGATTCACTTTTATTCACTGTCTCAAAATGACTCCCTACAAAAGCTCTGTTTTTCCATGATCTAGGGCTCCGGGCAGATCATGGAATGGCCAACTCTAACTTAAAAAATATGAAAATTTTGAAAGTCTATGTTTTGAGCTAGTTACCCAAATTTTAGGTGTAGTAAAGAAAAGTGGAGTTTGGGATAATTTTGAATACCAATTAGTATAAAATTGTGATTTAATTTCACAAGTATGCCAAACTTCATAGACCCAGGTAGCACAACATGTTGCACGATGCTACACAATATTGTTTGATATTATATAATATTATGTAGTACTTTGCCACATTATACAATATTGCGATTATTTTTCAATATCCTATTATATTATACAATATGTTTGTGCTACTGGGAGAATGCGGTCTTTCATATCTTATTTATATCAAATTTCAGACCCCCCCCCCCCCACTTTGCCTTACAAAAAAATACTACTTTACGTGTATTTTACCTACCCATAAAGTTTGGCCATGAGCTCAAGCGCACCTTGTATTATTATTTCTAAAGTTATTGGTATACAAAAAGCAAATATGAGTCACAGCGCAGAGTAGGTTTAAACAATAAAACATTGTAGCTGGACTAGGACAATAGCGGCACAATTTTTAAAAAAACCTAATCGATCAGCACTGTTGTTTCCTATCGTAGTACAATGTCAATATTTACCTTTTACACACATTGGAAAGGACCCTGACCAGTCACCAACAGATTCACAATTTATGCTATCCTCTCCTAATAGGATGAATCCATCATCACACGCATATTTGAGGTGAGTTCCAATTGGGAAATCAAAGTCATCCTCTGAAGACGGTTGGCTGGAAGCATCGAATGGGGGTATCACATCTACGCGTCCATTTGAAATGCTGCCGGGATTTAAGCAACGCATTGGAGGTGCGTCAGAAAATGCGTCAAAAATTTGAACACGATATATACGAAGGGAGTCTTAAAGTTTTGTTTGAGTACGTGGTAATTACTCAATCTGATTATCCTCTTTCACACGGGCAAATTCCAAGCGATTAAAACCGTTCAAAATAACCGATTTTTGAAAAAAACGGTTTTCGGTTGTTTTTTTTATAAAAGCAAAGCTTGTGGACAGAATTTTTTTTATTAATAATTATATACAGTAAGTAAGTATTAATACAATAATTAATTAATGTATTAAGTAATGATTATAAATAAATAAGTAATACAATATGTAATAATAATAAATGAGTAATTATTGCAATAAGTAAGTATTGTAGTTAACATTTTTTATTAACATTGTTTTCGCAAGAAATTAATTCATTGGCCAATATTTATCACCTAATATGCTCATAAAGACTCTTTCAGCAATGTGTTGATCTGTGAGTAGACACCTTTAATCGGAAACAACATCATTCAACGTAGATACTAATCTTTCGTACAGACAGACGCCGTTTGCAGACAAAATTTTTTTATTCGCATTGTTTCTGCAGGAAATCAATCCATTGGCCAATATTTATCTGTTCATAAAGAATCTTTGAGTAATCCGCCAACCAACAGACTCCTCGAGGAAGCTTTTGTCGGTGATTGGCCTAGGATGATGAAATTCAAAGCTTTATAACATGTTAAATTTTAGTCTAGTCGAACTTAAAACCGAGCCTCTCTTCCGACCTGGTTTTTGATAACCGGTTTAAATCGATTAAAAAAGAACTGAAAAAAAACCGGTTAAGCGAAACAAAAAAAAGATTTTCTGTTTAAACCGGTAGGTTTTTCCTGTCCCTATAAGCTACTGACGATAACTAGGGTAAAAAAAACATATTGTTCCCTGAGCGCCACTTATCCTCGTTACGTCACTGACAACGGTTACAAAACATTAATGCATTTATGTCACTTTTTCAAGTCAAATGTGACGAGGGGGCAAAAAAACCATGCTCAAGTGTTGTTTATACAAGCAA
>BGPR01017680.1:12837-32071 GCA_013235015.1 Araneus ventricosus | reverse complement strand
CTCTCTTTTGAAAAAAGCGCAGTTTTAACATTTATTAGATTTTTAAAATTTTTAAATGTGTTCAATAAGTCACGAGCACACTCTATTATTTCCCTTTTTTTAAAGAAAAAGGCTACATAAACTAGAATGAAATTTAAAATACAATGTTATTTCTGAAATTTTTGAATTAAGCTAATGAATTAACTTTTATTTAGAATTAAATAGATTTTGAATAAATTATTGAACTCTATAGGATTTGTACCATTTATATGAGTCAGCTCAACATACAAATGCAACAATCAAATTTTATAATAACACTGTTTCGGTGAAAGCATGCTTCCCAAAGAGGGTCGGTAGATACAGGGCTAACACGAAGAATTCTCTGTTAATGAAGTGACCTAGACACATATTTCGAAATAAATATCCTGAAAAAAATAAAAAATTATAGATCCCCAACAGAATTATATGGCAATGCCCCCAAATTTCCTATGCAAACCCTGCTCTCTTCGTTCGCTATGCTGATGACATTTTGAATATTACCAAGAATGATTTATGGTTCAACATAAAATGTTTGTAGCCCAGCTCGCCAAAACAGCGCCTACTTTTAAAATGCTCGCTGAAATAAAGTTTTTTTAAAATTATAAATAATTATATTAGCATTTTTTGTGTTTATTTATTTTAAAAAGTTCAGAAATAGGTGTTTTGAAAATTTTCACTCTCTCTCTCTCTCTTTTTAAAAAATTGTTATTTGAAATAATGTGAGTTTTTGCCGATTGTGGACATCAAATTATTTTTAACTTCTTTTGTCCGCCCTCAAAATTTTAAATCTGTTACTTAAAATGATTTTCCTCTTCTTACAGATATTGTTTGCGGGTTTCTTACAAATATTGTGGATATGTATGAAATATAGGACACCTTTTTACAAGAAATAAGCTTTAAGTGCATAATATGTTTATATCATTATACTAAAACAAGAATGATAAGGAAATGTTGGTAAGTATCGGACATCTAAGCTTCTCCTATATTATAAATTATTTTTGCAACTTAGTTGGACAACTTTATATACCATGCTAAACTGTAATGTTCTATGAAAGCACATTTTAACGCATGCTATTCTAAGATAAATATATCGTTTTTTCACGTTTTTATACTTATTACATTTTTATCAACTTTACTTGTGGCTGTTTGTATCGGACATTAAAAATATGTGCAAAAAGACAATTACTTTTGCTTTCACAGGCAACATTTTTATTATTAGGAAGAGATATTTTTGAGAAATTTATAAAAGTACAAATTACAGATCTTAAAACTGGATTAATATACGATAAGAAATAGTCATCTATACTCATAAAATTTGTGCGCGTGGGTGGGTGGTTGCGCCGGATGTGCAGAGGAATCTATTGCACATAAAGCCATGAAATTTGACACACAGGTAATCGTAATGGTAACTCAAGGCACCTCTAAGCCGGAATTTTAAAATTTAATCTAGAAAAGTTGTATCTAGTGTTTTGTATTGTTTTGAGTCATTTTTTGCTGCTTTACGGCTGTACTATCTTTTCTAATGATCGCTTAAAAACAATCAATGCACCATTGGATAGAACGAACAATTTTCGATCCAATTATGCTTGTTTTGAGCTTTAAACATAATTTACTAAATTTTCAGAAATTTTGAAAAATAGTCTGTTTTGCCAACGAAATTTTTTTTTTTATTCTTACATTTGCTGCATCCGACGCTCTACTTATTAGAGCTATACACTATTATTTTCAATTTTTTCAACTTATAACTGGAGTACTTCTGTAGGATTTAAAACAAGAACGGTTAAAATAGTTTCTTCTATTTTTTTTAATTAATTTATCCTGGTCAGTTGAAACAAATTTTTCTCCAGCGAGAATCATCCAGCGGAAGTTTCTCCGGAGCCTTTCCAATATGCATTGCTGCAATTTCATTGGCTGACGATGCAGAGCTCAGGGTACGTCATGACTTTCTATTGAATGACTTTGATTATTATTTTCGGCAGTGTCTTAATGTGTTTATGTCTCACATATTTTACTTGCTGTATAATAATCATTTTCAAGTTGCAATTTTTTAATATTATTTCGGATTAACGTAATCTGTATTGTTTCTCGACAGTTGAAATGTCATTATCGCGAAGAAAAATAAGCGGGAATGATGTGTATTGATTTCTTTTCTTTATTCAGAAATTTTCCATGTCCTTGTGGGCGTTTTTTCTCATTTTTTTGATGTCCTGATTCCACGGGCAACGCCTTGCGCGTACTGCTAGCAAATGAAAAAAAAAATTAAAAGTTATCAGTGTTTGAAAATTTAACAGTTAGTTTTAAAGACAAATGCATTCTGAGTTTATATTGATTTTGGTAATACAAACATCACATTCATAAAACACGGTGTATTTCAAGATCGGCGCAAATTTCGTCAGCACAGCTTTCACAAATTTGACACTGAATCCAGTCTACTTCAAAGGTTTCAACACAGATGATGCAGCGAGTCTCTTCTCCTCCTCTCTTTTCTTTTTCAAAATTTAGTTCAATGTTTGCTTTCATTTTCAAGTTTTCCTTGGATTATCGAGGTGTAATCTGTTTTGACCCATGTATTTAAACTGATTTTCTCCTTTTTGTATCTTTATTGAACTGATAGGAAGTGGCGATATCTCCTCTAAAATATCTTGAAATATTTTTGTTCTCGGAAAATCCTCAATAATAGAGGTAGTTATGCTGGTATCATTTTCCAAGACTGCTAGAAGTTCCTCCAACTGCCTGTCTGCTACTGGTTTCGAAAGATCGGGCAAGCTCAAAATTGTGGTAGATGCCCAATACAACCCGAAACATCATGGAACAAAACATTGGCTTCAACATACATATTTGTAAGCCTAAGGAGATTTACGCCCTACAACTTTAAAGATAATAAATGTTCATTTCAACAATTAACAAAAAACTTATGGTCACTTTCAGGCAAGCTATGAAAACCTGAAGTTATCTTCGTTTACTCAGAAAACTTTTAAAAATTAACTTTTCGTCAGATGTTAACAACAACGTTTGACTAAATATGGCGGCATGTGAACTTTCAACCTTCACCCAACACCCTGGTGTCTTGACAGGTCCGCCTCTTACAGCAAATGCAAAAAAGCATGCATGTACGGTACTAGCCGCCGTCCGAAACTTCCCGACCTTCCTCTATACAATAATTTCAAAATGGAGGCAACCCAGCTCTGCCCCAGCAACCAGGTAAGTTCAATAATGTTCGCCTGTTGTACTAGGATACTGATGTCGAAGTTCTAATGACAATCACCAGTTACTGCCAGTCCCCTCTTGGAGGAGGTACGTATTGTGATTGGTGGAGTGCAACTCAATACCCACCGAATATACTATACCCCCGTCCGAAAGGAAAACCAGCCTGGGATCTGAATCTGAGGAAATTAATAATGCGAAACACACAAATCAACGATACTGATTATTGGCTGTTTGCTTTTAAATTAATGATTTCATGAACGCGATAACACAGAAACATAGCGTCTTACAGAAATAAAATTTTGATGTGGTCTTATTAGATGAATATATAAACAACTGAACACCGCAGTCTCCAGATCTCACGCACGGCCAGTCTGGTTTGGTTCACATGTAGGTGGGCAGTATTATAAAGCAAAATTTAAAAAAAATTTCAATTTTTCTTTTCAGTGTATAATGATTAAGAGTGGAAAGAAGACATTTTACGAAAAAAATATCTGTACCTTTTTCCGGTAGTAAACATTTTGGATCTTCCGATTGGAATCGTAAATTCATTCAGATCTTCAATTTTGGTGACAAAAAAGCATGCCTAATTTATTTCAAGCAGAGGTTTTAAATTCAGTGTTTGCATAGCTATGGATAAACAGACAGAGAGTCTATCATTGGATGGACTCTCTCAAAAATATGAATCATATCTATTACAAGAAAATATACTGTTTAACCTTATTTTCTTATGGCATTCTTGAGATATCGCTATATATCAAATTTTATAGAGAGTAACACCTGCTAAATTTCAAAGTACTTTTTTTGGGACTATCGTGTAAATTCCATGAAATTTTGGTGTGGATTTTATTAAGGATTTTAAATTTTATATTTCGTATATGAGAAATTAATACATAGGGAGCTGTATTGAATATTTAAACTCAATTTTACAGAATCTATTACTATCGCATCGGTCCTACTTTAAAATTATCAAAATTCGCCCAACACCAAAGGTTTGATGCACGCACATGCGCGAATCGAAAGTACTGGGAGTCATATGAATCCCTGACGATCCCTTAGAGACTAATGTTTTTAATGCGGGAAACGAATAAACGGGACTATTCTAAGAGGGACCCCTTCACACCTTATGTCTGGTATACCGGTCTCCTATTAATTCAATAATTGACGAAACTTCATGCTGTTTTCAAAATTTGATCACGATTTCCTTATCAATATGATGGTTGCAGGAATGTTTCGTTACGGGCATGGAATCATTTCATTTTTTTCGTTTCACCAAGAAAACTCGAGAAAATAGTTCTCACCAAAATAGAGGTCTGTGGTGAATTTTGATTTTCGAGTAATTTCTTGTTTTTAATCTTTTTTCACCATGTAAAAGCTTCTGCAATATTTAATTATCCTTTGATAACTATTTTAAAGTTAAATATTTCTGATCTTTGTCATTTTAAGTTGAAATATCCGGTATGTCCAGATGCCGAATATTGCGTTACTTTTTTAAATTTTCATCTTCAGGCTTGAAATTTCATTTTTGCTTTAACCTTTGCATTAGTATACAGTACGTGAAAAGAAAAAAAATTCTAATTCAATTATTTTCTAATTCCGACTGAAGGGACCTACTTAAGTGAATTATAATTTCAAAATATATCCACGCCCTCCACAAACAAAAGCGCTTTAAAAATGACTAATAATATAACTAAATACGATTCACAGATTTTATCAAGAATACTAAATTTGATTTTTACATATTCAAATCTGGTACTCTTAACAAGCAGTAACACATACTTGAGGAAATCTAAGGATAAAAAGTATGGATTTTCTTTACTGTTTCTGCCACAAAACTCCCACTGATATTAAAATTAGAGAGTGAGAGAAAGATTTCAAAACGCATATTTTTCAAAATTTATTTTCTTACATAATTATGCAAAGTGAATGGGAGTTGGGTGTAACTTTATTTAGCTCTGTAGGGATTTAAGATCTAAATACAGGGTGTTTCAAAATTCCACACATCCAGTGGTAATTGTACTCGTCAAGACAAAGAACTTTTTAAATAGAACATTTGGTCGAAAACACAGCGAGGAATACAGGGGGCTCTTTTCCAGTGAATTAATTTTTAATAGGATTGAAGCCATTTTTAAATATGTGATAAAAGATAACGTATTCTATTCATCATAAAAAAGTTTAATCAAAATACTTTATTTTTAATAATAAAAAATATAGTATATTTCATTATAATTGAAAGTACTTAATAAACACTAGATTATTAATACAAAATATGTAAACAATGGAAATAATAAAAATTTACATTTAATATTATAAAATTCTTCAAGAAAATTTTAATAATTAACACTTCAAAGCCTTAAAAATCTTCTATTTTAGAACACCACTGATATGGCGGAATTGCAACCGATATATTAATACTATCGTCTTCTATTTCAGAATCTGAATATTGAGAACTATCTGAAGAAATCTAAAAATTAATTTTCTTGTCATTATAAACAGAAAAATCCATAAAAGGATCATTTATAAATTTACATATTCTCACCTCGGAAAGATAACGCGTTCTTTAAAAAACTGCACAAATGAAAGTGAGAAGCATAAAACTCTTGACAGAATATCCCCATAAAATCCCAACCCAAACCAGAGGAGAAACTATAAACAACCACTCCAAAATGAGTTAATGAGATCTTCAACATGTGCTCCTCTTTACACTTGCAGGCCCGTGTTTCTGTTCATACTCCCAGAAATCCAATCTTCATAATCCAATCATTCACAGATATATAACCGACTACAATCTGACCTCGGAGAGAGAAATACTAATGTATTGGGATCAATATTTTGAAAGAACCATGGAGTAGTAACGCCACCTGATAGAAAAAATTTTGTTCCAAAAGCAAAACGCATATATGCAGCCCTCGGCCCAGAGAGTCGATTCCGCCGTAACGCATGGATGTGGCGCTCGGACCTGAGGGGAATCTAGTGCTAACGCACATGTGCAGCGCTCGTCCCGAAGAAGTAAATAGAAGAAAAGGAAGCAACAGATAAAGTATACAACACAAGTTTAATGGAATCAAAATTCACACCATCACAGTTGCATGAATAACAACACTGCAAGTTGTACGCATCATGACAGATACAATGGCAAGTAGGGCGCCACATCGGTATCCCCAACGGACACAGTGTTCATTCATATCAGCGCCTACGATTACATTTTCATCTTGTAATTTGGAGAGGGCCTCTTCAAGTTCATTGATCATTTCTTCTAGATTGTCAGCTGAGGAAGATTACGCGGAAATAAGAGTAAGAGGTTTGTGTCTCCTGATGTCAAGAAGATTGGGGAAACTCAGTATGGCAAGGAGATAATAACTTCCTTGCCATTACCTGATAACCAGCTAGTCCATTGGCGACGAAGACCTTCTATTCTACCATTTCTGACAAACGGCTCTTGCAGCAGGAAAAAGTCCGGGATGGTCATTTGAGCGAATTGTACTCAAGAGGCAGTTGCTACTTTTGATATGGCGAGGTAAATCTGGATAATTGTTTTTTGTATTCGAGACGTTTTGATGAAGTGGCAAAATAGAAATATCGCATCAATATCGAAAAATAACATTTGGTTTGAAGCGGTGTTACAAAAACTCTAGATATTGGACAGAAGTCGTTAAAAAGAAAACATCCAAAATTTAAACTCGCCTTCCGTCATTACGCTAAGAAGCGAAAACGTGTTTCATTGTGAAAATATACAAGAAAGTACAGGGAAGAAAACTTCCGCCGAGAAAAGTTTACATATTATCTTGTGACGTCGAAAAACGGTGACAAGCACTGCATTATAATAAAATCTCGATTCACCCATAGTTAAAGATTTAATTCACGGAAACTATTCATAGAATACGATCGTTTCGAACCACCAGAACCATTAACAGCCTCAGAGCACAGGCATATTTAACTACTACAAATAAGCAGAACAGTTAAGTACTCAACCTATCAAAGCAAGTCTCAGTTTCGAAACATTTTTATGCGCTCTAGGAAAAGAAGCGCTTTACTTAAAGCTTAAAAGCACTCGAAGCCTGCAAGCAAAGCAGTTCATTTACAGCAGACATTTAATAAGAATTTTAAATATAAGAAACTGGTAGCTCCTTACAAGCATGAACTCACGCCAGCTAAATATGCAAGGAACAATTCATGATTTTTCCGATTTTGATTTAACCGTAAAAGCATCTGATGTGATGTGAAAGAGGTTTTTAAACGCAAAATTCTGAAATATGAAATTATTTTTCATATACACTGACGGAAAAAATCCCACCACGAAGAGAGAGTTGTGCTAGATAAACGAAATTTGATAGGCGTGTTTATACATCTGAAAGATGACGTCTATTCAAATTTCCCGCTAGGCGCATAAGTGTGCCGCTAGTAGCTCCACTATGAACATGCAAATCAGGTTTGATTTAAATACGCACCGTGAAGTTCGTGAGAGTTATTTATCGTTGAGATTTGGCGTAGTGAGTTGATGTTAGTCAAGAATGCCTTTAAGAAGACGAAGATGCGATTATCAGCAGCTCACTGAGTTTGAACGATACCGTGTAGTAGGGATAAGAGAAGGTGGATTTTCTTTCCGCGATGTTTCAGAAAGAATTGGCCGGAATGTATCCACTGTGCATGATTTTTGGCAGCAGTGGTCAAGGGAAGGTACTGCTTCAAGCAGAAAGGGTTCCGGGAGGCCACGTGGCACTGCAGAGAGGGAAGACCGCCGTGTTCGGCGTTTGTCTGTGGCTCATCGTACTGCGTCTTCTGCAGAATTTCGAGCTGCAGTTGGCAACACAGTGACGCAACGAACTGTTACAAATCATTTACTTCAAGGACAGCTCGGGGCCATACGCCCTGTAGCGTGCATTCTACTGACTTCAAACCACTGTCGATTGCGACGTGAGTGGTGTCAAGCTAGTGCTCATTGGAGGACGGAGTGGAGATCTGTTGTGTTTTCTGATGAAAGCCGGTTCTGTCTTGGTGCCAGTGATGGCCGTGTGTTGGTTAGAAGGAGGCCAGGTGAGCGCCTGCAACCAACCTGTCTGCGGCCTAGACACGTTTGACCTACATCTGGAGTTATGGTCTGGGGAGCAATTTTCTATGACAGCAATAGCACTCTCGTGGTTATCCCACGCACCCTGACTGCAAATTTCTACGTCAGTTTGGTGATTCAACCTGTTATGCTTGCATTCATTAACAGCATTCAAGGGGGTGTTTTCCAACAGGATAACGCTCGCCCTCATACCGCTGTTGTAACCTAACATGCTCTACAGTTTGTCGACTTGTTGCCTTGGCCTGCTAGATCCCAAGATATTTCTCCAATCAAGCACGTATGGGACATCATTGGACGACAAGTCCAGCATCATCCACAACCAGCATTAACCGTCCCTGTGCTTACCGACCAAGTGCAACAGGCATGGAACTCAATCCACAAAGTGACATCTGGCACCTGTACGACACATTACATGCATGCTTGCAATCAAAATTTTGGCGGTTATACCTGTTATAAATGTACCAGCAGTACATATTTGAAGTGGCTGATCTCGCGCTTACATTAATCTGTGATTTTGAAACTTCAATCAATTCAATATGTTATCTAGACAAATGTATTGCCGAAATTTCTGTACTCTACAATAATTTTTTCTTGGTGTTGGTATTTTTTTATTCCTTTAATTTATTTGTTTCAGTTCATAAAGTTGTACAGTCTCAGAAAAATAGTATCCAACCCGAATTATTTTGTCGCCGTTCATCGCGTATTAAAACAAAAAGTACCAAATTTTAGGAAATAAGATATAGTAAAAATTTTTATGTTTAAAATTTTCTTAGCGGTCATATGCATAGTTATAATAGCACTAACTTCAAAGTTTCCAATGAAGCACAAAGTTTTATTTAAAAAATTCAAAACTACTTTAAAAAATTATGCTGGAATGCTAATTTTCAACACCCCAGCACTTTTTGTTCAAACAATTATAAGCAAATGAAATTTTGAGTTTCTATTGTTAAAGTAAAATTGTGAAGTTTTATTGATATTCTGATAAAAAATATAACTGTTGACCTAGAAGTTTTTTATGCAGTAATTATTTAGCACATTTGGAACTTTTACTTTTTATTTTAAAATAATTTTGAGCATATGAAATATTTCATCAAAATTTATTTTAATAAATTTTTGAATAGCAACACTTATAATTTTAAAAGTATTCCAAGCAGATGGTCATTTGCTAAGCCTTTGCAAAATTTAAAAAAATTCGTACGAGAAGTTTTGAAGTTACGATCAATTTTGTATTTTCGCTGTAACACGATGGACTTAAAGGCACATCATATATTTCGTAAACGTTTTCATTATTAAATATTATCATTACACTAATTTATTTTATAAAAATTAAATATTAATCTCTCTATATATATATCACATTGATTATGTAATTCCTCGTTTTTATTGAATGTTGAATACATTATTTTAAGCGCAATAATTAATAGGTGTAATATATTTCAATGTTTATTTTAGATACATGATAGATTCTTTTCCTATAGTTATGAAAAAATTTTAGGGTTAAGTATGATATTTTCCTTCTAACTCCTTTCATTTTTAGTTTTAATTTTAACGTATATATGACATTTTAATAAAATTTAAAACCTATTGTTAATTTTCAAGAATATGATTATATATTCTGCGGTGTATGTATTGACTCTTTAAGAGCGGCTTATAGCTGATGTATTTTGGGATGGCGGTAAAATGAAATAATCCCCTTTTCATTCAGTAATTCCTTGTTAATATATTTATATCTTAGATGTAGAATTAATTTATTCTTTGTTTAATAATATTTTAACGACTATCATTTTGTTGCCATTCTGCGGAAAGTAAATTTTAAATGAACGTAAATGGTACAGCGAAACTTGTGTTTAATAATACTGTTTATAACAATAAATCTACCTTTAGCGATATTTTCTTGGCGCCAAATCTGGTATTAAATTTCATCAGAATCACCCAAGCCGTCGAAATCGCCAAGCGATTCAATCGGCTATTACTTACACGCGTTTCGGAGACTTTGGCCCGCCCTACCCTGAGAAATTGTGTTAGGGCTTATTTACCCCTCTTACCAGATAGCAATTTTAGTTTTCGGCAAGCTTGCCACAAATTTGTCATGACAAGAGTGCAAGATTGCCACAAATTTGTCATGACAAGAGTGCAAACTTGCAGTAAGCTTGCAGCAAGTTAACGAAAGCTCCGAAGTCACCATGAAACGAACTCGCAGCAAGCTTGCCGTGCAAACTTATTGCAAATTATAGCAAAAACAGAGTACGAAACACAACCCGGGATAGAACTCGCGACCTCCCGGTTCCGAAGCGGGGACGCTAACCATTGAGCCAGTTGAATTCTGAGAGGAGAAGACAGATTTCGCTAATACATCGTTCGATTCGATTCGTATACGATTTATTTTTAACTATTTTCTGGATTTCATTAATTTTTGAGTTGAGAATATGATTTGAAGTCAAAGAGAGAGCGATTTTCACTAATAACTACGTTTTGCTAGTAGAATAAATTATGAAATTAGAGTTCAAAAGTAATTACTTTAAAATGGGACAAAATATCTAGTTATAATTGTTCCACAAACACTGACTGTTTTTTAGATTTAATTTTGTTTATAAGCGTTACAATTTCAACATTAAGAAAAAGGCGATATACTTTTCTTTAAAGTGAGAGTGATATATTTAGTAAAAAGATGGAAAATGTTTCAAAAAATTGTTTTATAAAAAAGTTATTTTTTTCACAAATTATCATTGATTTATTAAATTAATAATAAAGAATTACGGTCTAGGAGATGCTATTAAAAATCGGATGTTTTTTTAAACAGAGACAAAGATAATTATCTCTTTATTGTGCTATCTTTTCAGGAAACTTGTTTTGCAAAATTGCAGCAAGTTTGATTTGCAAAGGAGGTGGCGCTATTTGTCACATCGAACTTGCTACAAGTTCGATTCAAGTTTGATGCGTCAAATTTTGCCATGAGAAGTCAAAATCAAACTTGCGTGCTATCTGGGTTATACTTCAAGTGGGTTAATGGTCCCTTTAGCCGTTCGGAAGTGATGCTGGAACAAACATACATACATTGAGTTTCATATATAGAGAGAAACTGTTAAATATTTATATTTTTAATTTTTATGAAATAAAGTGGTGTAATGATTATATTTAATAATGAAAACGTTTTCGAAATAAAAACCGCCCTTTAAGTGCATATTTTTACAGCGAAAAATGAAATTTTCATGTAACTTTAAAACTTCACGTACGAATATACTGAAATTTTGCATAGCTTTATCAAATGACAGTATGCTCCTATACTTACCCAATTCGTCCCGTTTTGTGCTTCGTTGCATAGTCATGTATTCCGCATGTGCATTTCGATGATTTTTCTCCTCCTGACTTTCTCCTGTACTTACCCAATTTGTCACTTTTAGTCTTTCGTTGCATAGTCATGCATTCCACATGTGCATTAGGGTGGATCGCTCTTCTATGGAGAAAAAAAAATATTATTAATCAAAACCTACCTATGCGGAAAATATGTTCTATGGTATGGAGATTAAGAGAAATATAATAATAAAAATTAAATTCAAAATTTAACACTCCCGCAAGGGGGTTGAATTTTCGTAAAAAAATGGAAAAATACTGAATTTTGATTATTGATTATGCGATTTTAGATTCGAAATAATTGTTTTTTCTGCAATATAAATAACCAAAAATGATGATTAATGAGTAGTGAGTACTAAGTAGTGAGTAGTATAATGTATATTGCAACATTTTGTGACTCAGCTCCCCCTCCCCACGCCGTCAAATCAGTCCGGTTAAACAACTAGAGCAGTAGGCAATGACTTTGCGTGCTTTCAGAATTTTTCAAAGGGCTAATTCCCTTATGTGATTTCTGTCGTTAGCTAGCATTGATATCAGGACATTTTCTGGATGGCCAACAAATTAGTTTCTTTTTATAACAGGGTCTATGACATCCTTCAAATCATTCGAGAAATAACGCGATAGAACGATTGATTGATGCAAATGCTGTGCCTTATAGATTAATTATGGTTTCGTTTTGATCTTGAACCACATAGGCGCACAGATTTTGCAATGAACGTCGTTAATGTGAATAAAGCCTCGGATGGAGTTTCGTGAGCTACATTGAGCCTGAGAATTATGTTCGCGGTTGTAAGCCACCTTGAGTGGCAAACTTTTCCAGGATTTATCTTCGACAGACTTTCTTTGCAATGTTAGCAGTTTATGACTTCACAAATTTCCATTAAGTATAGTTGATCAGTACTTAAGTCTTTCTTGTTAGTCACTTCACATAGCGTTCATTCTATTGGCGTGTATGAAACTACAGATAGCCTCTCGCATCCGGCCAACGATTTTCTTATTTCGCCAGTCAGGCTTCTGGGTCCAGTTGTGGTTCTATCCACGTGCGCGAAAAGATGACGTAGTGGAAGCTCGTTGGAGTGTAACAGGCACACAAACCATTATAGTGAACGATTCAGGATGAGTTCCATGTTACGTATAATACCTCCTTTGACACCTGTGTTGACAGATGTTCCGTCGCAACCAACTTTGTTATATCTATGTCATTGTCAACGCGTAACAAAAAAACTATATATGTTATTTCCAATAATTTGAGCTCTCTTGAAATTTACAGACACGAGGCCGATGTACTCAGAGCCAGATTCTTTTACCAAGCTTATGTGTTCTTCTATTATGACTTTTCTTCTGTTGTCTTCCATTTATAGAGTCCTGTCTTTTCGCCCATCTAAGTATAAACCAAACTGGTCATGGTCATAATCTTTTATGACCTCAGACAATAGAGTGGTTCTTGCCTTTGTTCTCCCACGCCGAATTTTATTTCTGTCAACAACGTTCAAAACATTGCTTTCTGAGATAATACCCACATCTTGAAGCGCAACTTACACTATGGCAGCGCCTGCTCGATCGGAAATACCAAGTCGGTCCAATGTTCTAACTGCAGCTAAAACTTTTGTCACTACAGGTGTGACTGTGGGGAAGATTCCATGAAGTACCACTTCCGACTTATGGAGGGGTGGGAGGATAAAGCAGGATACAGAAAAAAGATGGGATTACCTACTGCTCTAGTTCTGTAATATGTTAAACTACCATCTAGTCAACCTATATAACACGTATATTTCGAGTCACAAGTACCACCGACAACCTCAAAGGCACATTTAACGTCTGAAACATTTTTATGCGCTCTTGCAAAAAAGCGCTTTTAAAAAAGCATCATAATATGTTTCCGTGGAGCAAAATCTGTTCACTTTCAACCGATATTTAATACGAATTTTAAATAAAAAAAACTGGTGGATTCACGGCTAGGTCCGATCGTGCGTTAAGTGCGAAGACAATGAAATAAGCAAAAGCAAGATTTCGAAACTTCCGAAATATACAGTGAAACCTGCGTATAACGATACTGTCTATAGCGATAAACCTTCCTCTAACGATATTTTCTTTTGTCCCAGTGGAATCGCAGTGGATGAACTCTTTGTATTCGTGGAACATAGGTGAGATAAAAAAATTCAAGTTATTACTAAAATATATTTCGCAAATTTCATTTCTATAGCAGCCAAAATTGTATTCCAGAAAAAGAAATGGAAAATCTGATGTTTTTAATTGAAATGTGTGTTCCTTATCTAAAAAATGTCAACGGCCGAATGTCTAGTGTCGTCTTACTATGTAATTATTATCAATAGTTAATGAAATCTTGAATAACCTTTCTTTTCACTTAAGGCGACCAGGAACCTTCAAAATCATTTTTAAAAATTTTCAACAAATCAATTTAAGATTTTGCAAGCATTAATAGGAACACTATGTAAGACAACACACAAAATTTCACTGCAATATATTTTATTTTTTTCTGAGTTATGGGTATAAATGTAATTTTTAATAACAATTGATAGCCTTTATGATAAATGTTCCAGGCGCTTCAATTTTTGTTCAAATTTTATGTCATTTTATATAAGTATAAAAACAAGTATGGAGAAGAACTTTGGCATTCATGTAGAAGTTATTTTGTTATTAACCATTAAATATTTTCTTCCATATCAAATATTGGACACATTTTTTTCGGAATTCAATAGTTTCGAGTTATTATGTGTCTTCATTTTGCAATTCCTTCCTGTAACATAAAAATTAATTCCAATTTTTGTTTGAAAAGGGTTAGAGTAACTAATGAAAACACTTTGAGTGATTTCTAGTAACTTTGGAGCGTCTGGAGCATTCATTATAAAGGCCATTAATTGTTATTAAAAATTACATTTATACACATAACTCAGAAAAATTGTGTGCTGTCTTATAAAGTGTTCCTATTAATGCTTGCAAAATTTCAAACTGATTAGGTGAAGATTTAAAAAAAAATTGATGTTGAAGGTCTCTGGTCGCCTTAATGCGCTCTAAACTTCTGAGAACTGTTCATGAAGATTTTCATTTATGTTTAAGATCAGAATTTATGGCTGGAGAGTTCCTGTAATAACGTCCTGTAATAACGTTCCTGTAATAACGTGTAAATGCGTATTTACTTTTTTCGCAATACTACGAAGCGTAAAGCTCGCCGAAAGTTTGTAATTTCACTAGAAAGCTAAGGAGAAAACACTTTCACAGGTTTATAAAATAAATGGTTGCAGATTGTTATCGAGGAACGGGTGACCTACGCTGCCTATAAATTAACACAAGATTCACCCCATCACAGAAGCCATATTACACACATGCAGTGGAAACGAATGCCGGGAAACTACAAGAATCACTGACGATTTGAGGAGCACGGAATATTAACTCTCTCACACCGAGCGAGACTATCCCGGGCGGTCTAAGAAATTTCCCTTAACAGCGACGAAGGCCGGTCTGAGGCGGTTCACGTCTTTTGAGGCGAGGTGAGGCTCTGAGGTCGCTTAGGAGATGTGCGCGGTAGGGGGTTTAATCATCCTTGCCAACCGCAGTCCATTTCCGCGCACCTTAAAGGAAGGTTATAGCAGGGGGTGGAGTAAGTGACCACCCAGGTTGGGCGAGTCTAGTTCATGTCATTTCCTGCCAAGAACTCCCGGTTTTAAAGGGGCTAGAAGAAACAAGTCGCCTCGGGATTAAAGAGTTAGATGCTGAACCCATACAACCCTGCCTGAAAAGGCACTGATACACAGATCAGCAAGCTAAAGGGAATTTTAACTTTCATACATATGCATGCGCTACACGATTAAAAGCGCTTTCTAGAAAAAATCTAAAAGAAAAAAAAGAGCTGCAATCGAAGAGTTTAAAACGGATATTTAATAGGATTTTCACATATTAAAATGTGGTAGCTCGTAAAAAGTAGTAACACATGCTTGCTACAATCCCCAGACAAAAAAAGCATGTATTTCTTGGATTGCTGCTAAAAACCGCAGCCCACTGATACAAAATAGAACGAGAGAAAAATTTTCAAACATTATATTCTGAAATAAGCAAATATCTTTCAAAGATTTATTTCGGCACACATATATACGAAGGGAATGAGAATTGGGTAAAATAATTTTGAGAGCAGCAGCAGAGGTGTAATTGCTAAATGTATCTGTAGAATTTCAAATACAAACCAGCGGGAGTGTGTGTTGTATATTGCTCAGAAGATAATGGTTTCTTTTCTTCAATCTTGCAAAGGAAGACGTATTCCGACAGTTTGTCATCAATTACAATTATTTTCTTTAACCCTTTGACCACTGAGGGTTCTCAAAATCTGAGTACAGTTGTCTACGGAGGTTTGTTTACTAATGGATAGGTGAAATGGATTCGTCCACCCCTTTTCTTCTCACTACGGGTGGTGGAAGACATGAATGGAAGTCCTTTCTTCTCTTATCTCTACTGCAAGGGGTCCCTTAATGACCACTCGCTCAACTGCCTTCTCCCCGCTTTCGGAGCAGCAACAGCCCCACTAGTATAGAAGTTGCATGGCCAGTTACGGCCGGCTTAGGAGACAAAGGGTTAAACTTAAAATTAAACTAAAGACTTTTTAGAAACTTTTACGAACATTAGTGGCATCTAAATTATTACAATAAAAAATAATTGTATGTGCAGATATGAAAAATTATAAAGGAAAATTTCGATGTGAACTGTAGACCTGGCACCAATAACAAAAATATAAGAAAAAAGTTGAATAACTGATCTTTCTCGTTTAAGTTCTAGCCTTCATTTTTTTGTGTGTTATTTTTGAATGCGAGTTATTAACACAATTTTCTGCATTCATTCAAATTGAAACAAAACTGACAAAATTAGTCATTTTATGTTACCGCTATTTTTGGAGGTTTTAAGAATTAATTTCTGTTCGGCGAGAATCTTTGAAAAATGCTGAGAGAATGATTCAACGGAACCACTGAAACGGTCGTCATCTCGAAACGCAGTTAAAAATTCAAATCTTTACACATCAGTTGTGACGCCAAGGAATATTGATTTCGTATACGAAGAAAACCGAACAATGTGTTTAGTCAAGACTAAGTGTTTAAGGGGACATAAGACTTAAACCTCGAAAATTTTCGATTTTATGAAAATTATATATATTATTCCCCTGTCTTTTTTGAACAGTTTAAAACAATTTGCGTTAAAAAATTCGCATAATTATGAAAGTTATGAAGAAAAATGTATCAGCTCTTCAACGTAATCATTGAATATGGCCATATCTTTAAAGCGCTATATCTCAAAATGAGGTTTTTTTTTATTGTGTACACGATATCTCAAGAACTATTGAATATTTTGACATAAAATTTTTACCGAATTTGTTTTTTTCTAGGTTCTACAAATTGAACTACATTTTTGTGCATATTTCTCTAAAGAAGTATTTTTGTGGGTTAGAAAAGTTGAAATTTTAAGTATGTTTATATTTTTTTAAAAAATTGGTATATAAAATAGAAATTAAATTTAACTGTTAAGAAATTGTGGTTCAGTTCCTTAAACAGAATGTTTGGATTACTTAGATACCAAAATAATGTGTTTACATAAATATTTTATCCGTAATCATGCGCGCAAGGTGACTATCTCATTTTTTCTCGAAAAATTATACCCATATTTATTATTCTTTTAAATAGATACATACCAATATGAAGGTTTAAAAATGTGTGTACTATAAGAAAAAGAACAGATAATTTTCTAGAAAAATAAAGTGAATTTGTCAATTGCATTGTTTCAGAGATAATGAATTGAATTTGACAGTTTTCCATTATTTTTCGAGGTTTAAGAGTCGTATGTAACCTTAAACAAAAACTGCGAAATAGACGGAATGCCGAAAGAGTTAGATAGGACCTCATTAAACTAGATCAATGATTGCGTTGCAATATTACTTGTCTTAAAGCCTCATATCAGTACATTTAACTTTTTACGCATTGAAGATAAATGCATCAAATTACGTCGTATGACATCCGCGAAAACAATCCTTTTCCTGGGGAATTTTCTGTCTTTTCAGAAGGACAGGGTGGTTTCTTTTTGTTTCTGTGACCTTCCAATAATTTGTTTAGTGGGGACAAAATGTGACCTGCGCGAGGAATAAATCGTATGTAAAAATTATACATGTCTAAAAGTCTGCGCAATTGCGTTAAAGTTTGAGGTTTGGTAAATTTCTAATTGGTAATATCTGCAATCCTTTAAGGGGAGACGGAACCCTGATTCCGAATATGTTAAAATAACCACTTCGATTGGCCTTTTTTCAAAATCTGTTATAGATTTATCTTAGAATTTTTTTATACAATTCCATATGGATTGCTTCCATGGCTCCACTCTCCCTCTGGATTTCAAGCTAACCAGTTTACAGATTGCTTTGTGGTGATCAAGAACAGTTGATCTGGACTACAATGCCGAAAGTCCTAGGTTCAGTCAACAAGAAAGAATTTAGACAGAAGGATATTCAGTTTAATTAGTTTTTTTAAACTGGCGCCCTCCATTGCTTTAGCCCAGACCGTACCAGTCCATATGGATTGCTTCCATGGCTCCACACTCCTGGATTTCAAGCTAAACAGTTTAAAGATTGCTTTGTGGTGATCAAGAACAGTTGATCTGGACTACAATGCCGAAAGTCCTAGGTTCAGTCAACAAGAAAGAATGTAGACAGAAGGATATTCAGTTTAATTAGTTTTTAAAACTGGCGCCCTCCATTGCTTTAGCCCAGACCGTACCAGTCCATATGGATTGCTTCCATGGCTCCACACTCCCTCTGGATTTCAAGCTAAGCAGTTTACAGATTTCTGTGATAAAGAACAGTTCATCTTGACTACAATGCCAAAAATTCTAAATTCACCCAACATGAAAGAATGTAGACAGAAGTGTTTCGAGCCGCAAAAACCACCAGCAGTTTCTGAGGCCTGATATACTTTACTTTGAAAGTAATAAGAAGCACGGGAAAGCATTCCCCTGCTAAAGCGCTTCATACTTTAAAAATATTTTTATGCGCTTCTGGATCAAAAGCACTTTTAATAAAAAAAACAGAAGATTCAAATTTTTAATCAAAACATTTCATTTACAGACGATATTTAATTAAAATTTTGTGAATAAAATATTATTTACTAATAAGAGCAATGAAAAGCAAGGTAAATGTGCTAGTCTGAAAATCACAAATGTATCCAATATCCTTTAAACCACAGAGTCGCCTGATAATGAAATGAAAAACACTATTACTTTCAGATATTTTGCGATGTCCCCACATTGTTGCTTCATAATCCGAATTCTGTTCGGTAAGCAATATTTTAGAGCAACTTTGCTGAGGTGGAAAATAGAGATTTCAAAGCACTATTTCCTGAAATAAAAAAATCTTTCAAAGGTTTCTTTCGATACATAAATACAAAACAGCATTTCAATAAAATTTCCATTTTCTGAGCAGTTTGGGGTTTTTGTAGACTGATATTTGCATAATATTTTAATCTGAAACCAAAGGAAGGGTCCTCCTTTGACATTCTTGTATATATTGTCTATTACCAGTCTCTATGTCTTGTCTATTACCAGTCTCTATGT